>OMMV01181564.1:0-11059 GCA_900302635.1 Chatrabus melanurus
AATTCCCGTCAGTCCAGAAAATCACTATGGTCCCTTGGACAAGGTCCTTAATCCCCAAGATGTTCCCAGTGTGCAGCTGAGTGCCTTGTATGGCAGCACCTAGACATCAGTGTGTGAATAGGTGAATGCAAGGCTTCATTGTAAAGTGCTTTGAGTATCTGCATCAGATGGAAAAGTGGTAGATAAAATGCAGTCTACTTATTTGTTTCTTTTGTTAAGTGAAAGGTATATTCCTGCCGTCGGTGTCTTGACCACAAACCGAATACTGTAGCACCTTTTAAAACTGTGTTTTACAGTGCTATGAGCAAGCGATGCCAGAACCTGCTGCTTCAGATCTATCTGCAATTCCCCGAGGTCATCCGGCACATTACGCTGCCCGAGGGCACCTTCAGCAGTGGAGGGGCTGCAGATGGCAGCAGCTGCAAGGTAAAGTAAATAAATAAATTATCTTTTATAATCTTTCAAATAGTTCTGTCCAAATACATTTGGATCCATTGATACTTTTGGTGATAGTTTTGGTGTCATTCTACAATGGTTTAATTATATATGTTTTCTTGTTGTGAATTAAACAAAAAAATTTATACAGAGTCATGATTTAAACAAAAAACTTTATTCAAAAACAAGTGTTGAAATCTGGACACCCCCCCCCATAACAAAACAAAAAATGCATTGCAGTAGTCCAGTTTTTATTCCAGAGCCAGTCTTATTTCAGCACATGCAGTCTTCAACCGCTCATAATGAAATTTGGTATCTGACAGGATTTGACCAAATCCCATGAACAGTGGTGTAAGATCAAATTTACAGCTCATTTAATTTTTTTCCATTTGGCATGGTATGTTGTCAGTATAACGTCATGAGAAACTTGATAACTGTAAGTTGTGAAAGTTCTGTGGTGCATCTAGAATTGGATTGAGGGCTGCATTTATAATTTATAAAATCTTACTGTGCATTTGTCTAATAATTTTATGATTAATTGGAAAATAAATTAAAATATGGCTGCATGTGCTGCTCCTTTGTGTAGATGGTAGATTTAGTTGTAGGTGACATGGATAGCCAAAACCTTTCCCATACTAAGCCTGTCGGTGGTCGGCAGTGCAGAGGGTTATACTGCAGGTTTCATTTTAAAAAGTTTCAGTGGCTGTTTTAATTATTTTAACCTGGCGCTCAAAACACAGCAAACACACATCACTTGATAAGTCAGTGAAAATCATACTTGTACAGTTTTGGTGTGTGACAATGACATTGATGAAATGAAGAGCTTCACTGCTGCCCTGGAGATTATTTTTTTCACCCTCGGTGGTCGATTGGTTTGATCTTTGCCAAGATTATTAAAAAAACAACAACTAAAGAATGATTTTCCTGAACTCTGTGAAGGAGCGGGGCATTGGCGACGGAGCACACCATTACACCGCATTAGGTGAAGATCTTGAACTGGGGGCGGCTCCAGTTCCAGATCATCATGATCCAGAATTAACATGCACTTTTGTGCTTCTTTGGACAACAGTGTGCATCCAGTCACAATGAGTTAGTCGGTTGGTTGTGTGTAGCTGTGAGGTTGAAGGGTTAGAATATGTGTTAAGGTTAACATGGTTGAAGTCGGAGTGCCTTTCTGAGTTACTACTCAGTTTACTACATTTCTTTGTAGTTATTAGCCAAATGACTACATTTCCTTGAGGAATAATTTTTTTCATCCTCCTTTGAATTGTTGACCATACATTTGTAACCAGTTAATTAATTTGACAGTCTTTAAACAGGCAGATTATTCATACAAATTATTGCCGTTTTTTTTAAGTTTTTTTTTAAATTGGGTAATATTGGAAATGTAGCAGTGACTTTGCCATAATATTCCAAGAGTCAATACTTTTTTAATGTTAATTTCTTAGCTTGACGTCTTGGTCCATCGCCTGGTCACACTGCTTGCTGATATTGGAGATTCAAAGTCTGCTGAAAGCCGTGCATCCGATGCTAACCTCGCCTGTAGGAAGCTGGCTGTGTCCCATCCTGTCCTTTTGCTCAGGTGAAACAATAAATAGTTATACTATAATAAGTAGTAGTTTTGGCCGCATTTATTCTACTAATACTATTAGAATAATAATCCCCATACCACACTGAGTTTTTGCCTTTCTGTTTTTTGTTTTGTTTTCAGACACCTGCCTATGATCGCGGGTCTCCTTCACGGCCGCATTCACTTAAACTCACACGAGTTCCAGCAGCAAAACCACCTTACTTTCTTCACAAATGTGCTCGCCATCCTGGAGCTGCTGCAGCCACTTGTTTTCCATAGTAACCACCAGAGGGCACTTCAAGACTGCCTTCTGTCCTTCATGAAGGTCCTTCAGGTAGGTTCACCTACTTCTTCTCCAAAGGAATTAAGGTTGAATTGAGTCATGGCCGTTTTAATGAGCTATGACTCAGTTTTGAAGTGACATTTATTTGTGTTTGTGTCTCGTGCTTCTTTCAGAACATTCAGAGGAGTCGTTCTCTGTTGGTCTTCATCAATAAGTTTCTGCAGTTCACACAGAAGTACATAACCCACGACGCAGCGGCAGCGATCTCTTATCTACAGAAGCACTCTGGCATCTTACAGTAAGTGCAGCAGAGCAGCAATATTTTTCAAATGATATATTTATGGTTTTTAAAAAGCAAGCCTCAAATTAGTTCCTATAGTCTTTAGGGCTGCAGCTAAAAATTATTTTCATGTTCAATTAATCTGTCGATTACTTTCTCAATTAATCGATTAGTTGTTTGGGCCATAAAATGTCCAAAAATGGCGAAAAAAGTCGATCAGTGTTTCCCAAAGTCTAAGATGACCTCCTCAAATGTCTTTTGTCCACAACTCAAAGATATTGAGGTTATTGTCAGAGAGGAGGAAATAAACTAGTAATGAAACCACAAAAAAATTCACATGTAAGAAGCTGAAATCAAAGAATTTGGACCTTTTTTCCCCATTTCAAAAATGACTTGAAATGATAAATTGATTATGAAAATAGTTGATTAATTTAGTAGTCAGTTAATCGTTGCAGCTCTAACTGTATTTATTTCTCCTGACAGGGGTCTGTGCTCAGAAAACCCAGACCTGGTCCAGCTCAAATCTCTGCTGGCTGGACTCACTTTGCCAGTGAAAATCTCTTCTTCAGAAATGACTGCTGACGACAGAGATGGTGAGCTTTTACTCTCAAACTTTTACAGAGTATTCCTTTTTTGAGACGCGCCTATTCACATAGTTGGATTCTTGATATTATAGCTTAAGAAGCCTCTGACGTACAAATGGTTCACGAAATGTTTACTCATTACCAGATGATTTGCCTGCTGGTTCGCTGCCCCTAGTCAACATATCCGCCTCAGTTTCACCGACTGCAGCTGACATGACGATGTACTTGAAAAGGATGTCAAGAGGAGGAGCAGTTGAAGGTAACTAACGCACTGTTGAAGCTAACTAACGCACTGTTGAAGCAGTTTCACTTGTTCCATATCTGGAGTCACAGTGAGTAATGTAGGCTTTCTTGCTCACCGCATTAGATGTGTTGGAAGTGTTGACAGAAGTGGATGAGAAGTCGAGGAGGAGCCCAGAGATCATCCAATACTTCATTGTGAGTCACAAACAGCAGTGAAATAAACACACAAAAAGGTCGCGTGTCGTAACTCGTTGTGTAATACAGTGTTACTGTTTGCAGAACGATCTGCAGAGACTCATGGCTTCCTCTGAAGAGCTGTTTCGGAACATGGCCTTCAGCCTGGCGCTGCGCTGTATCCAGAACAGTCCCTGGTAAATTTATAGCACAGCTTCAATGTTCATAAAATCTACAGAAGGCAGGTTGCAGCAATTGATTATTTTCATAATTCTTTCTTATGATACTTTGAGTGATCGAAATGAGACATTATGCAGGCCAGGTCCTGTAATTAAAAATAAAAAATAAATAGAGGCTCTATTCAGGTTGGGTTACTTCCAGAAGACACCTTTTTCTTCCAGGACGGTGGAAGAAACTTGCTTCCGTAAGAAACTGGAAGAACTATAACACAATGGAAACCAAATAAATTTCTATATTTTTTTCAATTCATTTATTGTATGCGTATTAGTGTAGATTATGTACATATACATTGCAAGTATGTACAATATAATAAACCCTTTCATACACATTTATATACAAAATTTCCAACTTTTGTCCATAACAAACTAGAAGTAATACAACATCGTGTAAACCAAATTAAATTTCCATTTTCCAATCCATTTACATTGTAAACATACTATATTATCCTGGATCAAGACTAAGATCCAGGCTTTTAATGACTTCCTGTACTCAGCCATCAGAAGTCTATCTTACATGGTGAAAGTGTTGAACTTGTGGAGACATTCACTTATCTCGGCAGTGACATTTATGTCTCTGGGTCCTTGGCCTTTGAGATCGAGAGATGCCTGGGAAGAGCTTATGGAGTCATGAGCTCAGTGGACAGAGGTGTTTGGCGATGCCATTATCTTTGCAGGACAACGAAAGTCCAAGTCTTTAGGGTCCTGGTGTTTCCTGTCTTACTGTATGGTTGTGAGACATGGACGCTAACTAGTGACCTAAGGCGACGATTGGATGTCTTTGGTGCTAGGTCTCTTCAGACGATCCTTGTGTACCGCTGGATTGACTGTGTGTCAAATGAGCGGTTACTTAGGGAGACTAAGTTGAGGAGTATCGCTTGCATTGTGAGGGAGCGTCAGCTTCGACATTTGGGCCATGTGACGTGTTTCTGTGTGCACGATCCAGCACATAGGCGCCTGAGTGTTGAGGACCCCAGTGGCTGGAGAAGGCCAAAGGGCACGCCCACGCTTCACCTGCCTAGCTAGTTTCCATCCAGGACCCAGGGTTGTGTCGTGGATGCAGGGAAGCACAGCATCAGCGCATGCTCCCCGACTTGATACTATACAAACATTCATTTAAGGGAAACCTATTAATGATTTATTGCAAGCCCATTGGAAAATGTCTTCTTTTTTTTCTTTTCAGTAGTCAATCTCATACCTCCCACGTAGCATTCGGGAACAAAATACAAGTCTTGCTGCCTTATCCACTCCAAGGCGGTTTCTCAGTTTTGACCAAAGCTTGAAAACACTCTATTGAAGCTGTGTTTAGAGATACAAGCATATCCACGAAGCCGTCTGGTAGGCCCACTTCGCAGAGCCCTTTCCACCATGCTGCTGGATGTAGGTTATGGACTTTCAAAACTGAAGCTAGGTAGGGAGCTGACTGTGTCTCAAAGGCAAGAAAGTCTGGATTCCTGTGAACGAGCCATTCATGTGCAATCTCTTGCTGGTCCATAGTAAGTTGATATCCAAGATACTGTGGGTGCAGCAAATAAACCACCAGGTGACGAGGTGTTACCAAGTGAAAACTCACTTGAGCTGAACCAACCCTAACAGTTCTAAGATTCATAGTGCAAACGGAGGACAATAATGCTGAGATTAAGGAAATTGGTACAGGTCACCTGTGAGGAAGCCATACATTTTCTTCCGGAAGAAAGTGGAAGAAACTATTTCTTCCAGGATGGAAAAAAACCCAGAAGAAACCGCCAACTCTGGCTCTCTTAAATGAGTGAACTTTTTTTTTCACAGCTGGAAGAGGCACATAGACTTCTCAGACCAAACCGGATGCATAATTCTCACGTCTGCTGTCCATTATATTCCAAAAACTTTTCAAGACATGGAAGAATATGCCCACCGACGGCAAAGTTTCTTGATGCCATCTTATGATGGTTAGCCTAAACTATGTTTGGCTCCTGGTAAATAAATAGTGGCAGAAGCTGAATCTCAATCTGAAATCTGTCATTTGATTCATTAATTCATTCATTTGATCATTCCCTGTGCTGATAATGGCGTAGGGGGTGTGCAGCAAAATGTAGATGAGTGGGTGGGCGAGTGTGTTAGTGGGTTATTCCATCCCAGCCAGCTTGTGTAAGCAGTAACTAAGCCAATTGAATGCCATGGAACAAATTACCAGCAGGGATTGCTTGGTCATGGTGCTCTGTGCACCAGTGTGCCTTCTTGTTTTACCTACGTAAGATGGCGGCCACACCAGGCATAATGCATAAAAACAAATACAAACCCACAACAAGAACAAAGAAAATTCTAAATAAATGTGAATCACTTATACTTGCGTCTGTATGCCTACTAAACAGTCGTGTATTTTGTCTGTATCTCAGCCTGGCAACAGACTTCTTGCCTACGTTCATGTATTGTATGGGCAGTGGCAACTTTGACGTGGTCCAGACGGCTCTGAGGAATCTTCCAGAATACGTGCTTCTCTGTCAAGGTAGGACGACACCCTGTAGTTCCATTATTGTGAACAGTCAGCTGGGAAGATGCAGGCACTCTTTTATCTGACCTGTATTGTAGTCACATGACCACAAAATGTAAATGTTATGTACCCACGCAGTGTGCGTTTACATTTTGTAACTTGTAACAAATCAAAGTTGTACGTTTTAACGTGTTCTCTCCTCCCTTCTTCAGAACATGCAGACATTTTGCTTCACAAGGCGTTTTTAGTGGGTATCTACGGACAAATTGACACCAGTTCAGTGATCTCAGAATCTATGAAGGCTCTTCACATGGAAGCAACAACGTAACAACCAAGCAGACAACATGGAAATGGAATGGTCCAAAAAAAAAAAAAAAAAAATTGTTCCCAGCATTCCAGAACTCGATTGTTTGGGTCAAACGGTGCTGTATTTTTATCAAGACTCCGTGGCTCCACAGTCAGTGCTTCAGAGTAAAGAATCCTCCAGGGACGTCGTCGCATCATTTGGTGGTTTTGGCTTCATAGTGCTTCATAGTTTTAATAGATTAAATATGAAATAGCAACAGCTTTGTGGTACATTTGTAATGGGTGTTAATAAATATCCAAAAATAAATAAGTTCCAGGCATTGGCTTTATGTTATCATATATTGACTCTGTCCCAGTTATTGTTGGAACAATGTTACCACACACAAAGTTACCACACCCAATGACCTATGTTTAAATGATCAAATACAATTATCATTGGGAATTACCTCAGATTAATCAATCTTTGATTAAAACCTGAAAATATTGTTTAAATTTTGCGATATTAAGACTAAGAAGTCAAAATACCAAATATTATCCAACTGCAACGTTAACTATGTAAGTGAATTCCTACAGTAGTTAAAATAAAATAAAATCTAAAGGTGCATATTGGTTTAAAGGGGCAGTTCACAATGGATAAGTGCAAAACTGCGCTCCAAAATTCTAATTTTCTTCCCAGTGGCATTGTTTTTCTTTTGAAACATGAACAATCAAAAACTATCCTGTGTGAGTAAAGTTGTCGCTTTTTCAGACTGTTGTGCTCTTAAAAGTTTCTGAAGTGGCACCTTTAAAATGCGCAGTGCTTTATTGTTGGCTGAACACCATCTGTGAGTTACATTGGTGACTGAATAAAACCGCTTTTGGAAGGTGATTTTTCTTTTTTGTTTTCTTTAAATATAAAATCTGTGACCCCAAGGTAAATAACACTGTTACACCACCACTAAAAGGCAAGCCACTGATGGAAGCCACTGTCCCTCCCAGAATGATTGACGGGCCTTTTGATGTAGGGACTTTGACGAAAATAATTACATTTACGTTATTCCGACTGAACAAACGATACAGTTCAATGAATCACTCGGTTTTTCCTGCTGCTTAATAGTGAAAGCAGTTGAGTGTAGAATTTGTATATAAAGAAACTCCACAAGAATAATTCTTACATTTCATGTTAATATTTTAACACCTGGGAAATGATGGATGGGGAAAACTGTAAATGGGCCAAATCCTTCTGTCATTTCATTCCAACTGGATCCTGATAAGTGGAAACGGCTGTCACAGGAAGACTTCCTCTCCGCTGGGGTGTAGCAGACAAATTAAAGGTGTAGTGTACGTGCGGCGATGGAAACTGTTTTGCTATAAAAGTGTGAGTTGTTTTGCCCAGTGCCACTGACTTCATCTGAAAAGCTCTTGACGGCAGCAAAAGCACAAGTTTAACAATGTGTAGTCATGCCTGTAAATCAGGAAAATGGACGTTCCTATTTATAGTAAATTAACCGTGACGGTAATTGTTCAATCAAACCAAAAGGTGCTTTGCAGACATGATGCGGGTACGGCCATTTTAACGACTATCAGTGGTGTTTTGTTACATAGGAGCACATTGAGATGAAGCTGCAGTGTGATTGAGGTTGAAACATGCCCACACTGGTGGGTCAGTCAAAAGTGTCACAAACAGGCTGGAGTGGGGCTGGGCTGAAAGCTGTTTATGATTAACAATGCCATAGTGTAACAAATGCTACAACAAAAACTTAGAATAATGGTGCAGGATACAAAAACATCTTTATTTAATTGGGCAAAGGGTGGAAGGAAGACATCAAACCTAAAATATTTTTAAATGAATTACATCTCTGTCTACTTGAACCATCATGTCTACATGACAGACATTCTTTGGGGTAACTTGTTTATCCAAAACTAGAAGGCCCCTTATCAGAATGCACATCTCACATCCCACAATACCCATCTTTTAATTTAAAAAAAATATTAGAGTAACATCCTTTAGTGCAGCTCTACCCCAAATTTTTTTTTATTCTAGAGTGAACAGATTGGAAAGCCATTCCCATAATGTACCACCACGACCAAAGGGTGCCGAATGCCAAGAGGTTCCCATCTACCTCAAGATGGCACTTCATCGGTTGAAAAATGATCCGTGTCAACGAGATTTTATCACGCTTAAATAGATTTATTCTTGATCAAGTAGTGCCGTGACTTTATTTGCATTGTTTCTTGTGTGCAGTGTCGTCATGAGAAACGGTTGTTAATGCTTTATTAAACATTCACAAGACGGTACGAACGTATAACCGACATGAAAAAAAATAAGCATTTTTTAAAGTGAACACATTGCTGTGCAAATATTTGAGGTGCATTTAAAAAAAACCAAAAAGCTGCTAAATATCTCATTTAATATTCATCAATACAGAGATGAAGGTTTTCCAGATTTTATTTGATTTCCACGTTTGGAGTGCACAGCTAGGCTTTACCAGGCATTGTTGCATTGACATGGTGCATTTGAAAAGTTTTTTTGTCAAAATTCTAGGGTGCCTCACATTTTGGCACAGTTCTGCATATTTCATCAAATACAAAAATAAGAAATATGTAGGTTTACAACTTTGTGACTCTTTTGGCTGCTCTGGTTCAGCTTGGGGTCACGACAGCTGATACGGCATGGATCTGCATATTGATTTGGCACACGTTTTACGCCAGATGCACTGATTGATACAATATAAGGAGATTGGTGCATGGGTGGGCTGTGAAGCGAGAGTGCCGCCAAACTGTAGTCGCACATCTAGTTTAAAAATCTGTCAAGCTTTCTACTGTAAATTTTGAGCAAATGCTACATGCACTTTGAAATACGTGACCCGAAGGAGCTTTATATTTTATAAAAAAGGTGTTATTGTTAAAGACCAGTGTCTTTGATATTAACTTAGTTTGAATATCAAATGTTGTAACAAATATTTGTTCTTTCTATTGTACCTTTACAAGAGTTCCTGCAAATACATGGGCAGTTGCATCTAGTTTCAACCTTATTTCTTGCGTCGGTTAAATAGTCATACTCAGATCAGTGCATTTGTACATTTGAAACATATCCTAGTATTTCTAAGTAATATGTAAAATTTAATGTTGGGTGCAGTAATAAATGTACATACAGCTAAGTGCTGAATGTAATGAATCCTATACACATGGTGGAGCTCAGCGGTCAGGTCTAGGAGCATGCACTGGTGCTGCACGTTGGCGCATCCACCACACCGCAGAACCGCCTTGGGTCCTGGATGGCAACAACCCATGAAGACAACCGGTTCATCCGCACCTGTTGAAAATATCCATCCATCTGCCGCAGCCAGGTGAAACATGGGCGTCTCCTTGGCCTTCTGCAGCCGCAGGGGTCCTCAACACTGAGGCATCTGTATGCTGGATCATGCCCGGAGAAACACGCCACATGGCCAAAATGTCGTAGCGGGCGTTCCCTCACAATGCAAGTGATACTCCTCATCTAAGTAACCATTCATTTGACAGAAAGTCATTCCAGCGGTCCTCAAGGATCCTCCGAAGGAACCTGCTACCAAAGACATCTAGTCTCAGCAGGATCAAAAATTTTATCTTCACACTGAACTTTGTGACATCGAAGAAGTGTCAAGGGAATGCACACCCAATTTGTCCTTTGTGCTTCCACTATCTAGTTACCTGAGGTGCCTCCCAGTGATAAGACGGAGTAACAACTTAGGGAAAGTAATGACACCTATTTTAGACCAGGCCTGAGACCTTTGCTAAATTCTGCAAGAACCTGTTTTTTTTTTTGCTGAAACAGCCTAATTCTTTTGATGTTGTAAAATTCTCTAAAAATGTCCTTCTGCCGCTTGCTTATTGTATGATCAACATTTTTATGCAGAGCAGGTAACTGTGGCATAGGTGTTGGACTACCAATATGTACACCTGGGTTTGGTTCCCGGTGTGACTCAACCAGCTCATCATATTTAATGAATTTAATTACCCCGCCAACAGCGGGGTTATGTAATCACCTCCGTGTGTTTGTCTGTCTGTCTGTTTGTCTGTCTGTTAACAGGATATCTCGAAAACTAATGGACCGATTTTCATGAAATTTGGTGGGAAAGGGGATATTGACTGCAGAAAGAACCCATTAAATTTTGGAGGTGATCCGGATTATATTCCGGATCTGAGATCCTGTTCCCTGTCTGTTAACAGGATATCTCGAAAACTAATGGACCGATTTTGATGAAATTTGGTGGGAAAGGGGATATTGACTGCAGAAAGAACCCATTAAATTTTGGAGGTGATCCGGATTATATTCCGGATCTGACATCCTGTTTGTCTGTCTGTTAACAGGATATCTCGAAAACTAATGGACCGATTTTCATGAAATTTGGTGGGAAAGGGGATATTGACTGCAGAAAGAACCCATTAAATTTTGGAGGTGATCCGGATTATATTCCGGATCTGAAATACTGTTTGTCTGCCTGTTAACAGGATATATC
>OMMV01181571.1:0-19375 GCA_900302635.1 Chatrabus melanurus
AAAATAACCATGTGATTACAATCAACGGCGTTCCACCTGGAAGTGAAATTATTCCACACGTTGTAATGTCACGCGTGCACGCGCACATTTATTCCGCATGAATTGCCACCTCCCTGAAGAATAAATAAGTCTCGCTGTCAGCGCCGGCCGACCTGATGGACAGTAATGTGGACTTTATTTGTTAATTACACGTTTTTTACATGGAATGTACAAACGGTGTAACTTCAAGAGCAGCAGTTATGACGTGTGGAATGGACTTTTAGGACATGCCCTAAATCCAAGCGACACGTGTGCCACTCTGCGACACTCTGCGCCGCCCTGCCACACCCGCGAAGGGTGTGGGACTCCTCGTGGATGCGCTGTGATTTCTCAGTGACTCCCACGGGAATGCGTTCGCATGTGTGTCGCAGCTCAGTATGATAGGCCCCTTAGAGACAGTGGCGCTAACAAAAAGACAGGAGGCAGAGCTGAAGTTGCTGTGATTTTCTTTGGGAGTGATTAGGATGGATCAGATTAGGAAAG
Organism: Chatrabus melanurus; assembly: GCA_900302635.1. Lineage (NCBI taxonomy): Eukaryota > Metazoa > Chordata > Actinopteri > Batrachoidiformes > Batrachoididae > Chatrabus > Chatrabus melanurus. The sequence continues at coordinate 523 of OMMV01181571.1, forward strand.
AACATATCAGAGGAACAGCACAGGTGGGATGGTTTGGTGATAAAGTCAGAGAAGCGAGAGGGAGATGGTTTGGACATGCGCAGAGGAGGGACCCAGAGTATATATATATATATATATATATATAGGAAAAGGATGCTGAGGATGGAGCCACCAGACAGGAGGAGAAGAGGTTTATGGATTTGGTGAGGGAGGACATGCAAGTGGTTGGTGTGACAGAGGAAGGTGCAGAGGACAGAGTGAGATGGAGACAGATGATCTGCTGTGGCGACCCCTAATGGGAGCAGCTGAGAGAAGAAGAAGAATGGGTGTCAGTATTGAAGTAATTTAGGATTTTGAGCAGTTGTGGAATGAAGTCAAAGTTATCTCATGTATGAACTTCCTTTGATATTTGTGCAGTTTATATAGGTTCTTTTGGTTTCTCCCAATTTCAACTTGGGGTCACCACAGCATATCCGATATGGATCTGCATGCTGATTTCGCATAGGTTTTACACCAGATGCCCTTCCTGACGCAACTCCACATTACATGGAGAATGGGCAGGGGTGGCCTCGAACCGGAAACTTTCTGCTCTGAAAGCAATCGCACATAACCGCTTGGCCACAGGAAATTTTGAAATTGGGAGCTGTGCTGTTTGATGGGGCATCTTGGGGAAATGGAGTGTACATCTGGGTTGGGATGAGCTACGAGAAATCTCCTTCCTTAATGACTGATTTGACATCAATACACTCACTGAGTGGTGGTTAGTGAGGTCCCCCCCTTCACTGTAAGCGCTTTGAGCATCTGCTTAGATGGAAAAGCGCTATATAAATGGAATCCATTATTATTATTATTATTATTACTGACTTATGAATGCAGTCTATTTCAATGGGAGTCCAATGTTCACTTTGTTGTTGTCGTTTCAAATATAATGTCTTTGTCATCACTGGTGTATATGTTTGTTTAGCTGCAACATTCCTGTTATTGCCTGTTCTGTATATCTTAGAATACCCTTGTAAATGGCAACCCCCCTCACCCCCAACACACACACACACACACACACACACACACACACACACACACACACACACACACACACACACACAGGCCCCAAAAGATTGTTTTTGCTTCAAGTCAACGGGGGAATTTATTGCAGTTACAGATTTCTAAGCAGTTCTCAGTCTGACATTTCCCTGACTGGGATCCAGAATTCCTGAGTTTTCCAAAAACAGACGGTGTATTTAGGTTCTAAGGGGTGCAGTGGACTCACTGGACTCTCGGGGGTCAGCCCTCCTCCTGAAGCGAAGGCCCTGCAGGGACTTCAGAGGGGGGAACTCCTTGCCGTGGTTGTACTCCTCTATCATGGGGGTGTGGCCCAGAGGCGGCTGCGGCTCCTCGTTCTCTGTACTCCGTGTCTCCCCTGGATAAAATGTAAATGAAATCAGTCAGACGATGGACAAATCCCCCTGTGCCGTCTGTCCATAAAACCATAGAGAATCCAGGTCCGGGATGCCGTTAGCCTAGCGTAGCACAAAGATTTTGAACAGAAGTTTCTCTGCTGGTTTTTAACCCGTCAGCAGGAAACCCTCACATTACCTTGCCTGTCTCTGGGCACCCGGCTGTATTTTTCTGACGGAAGGTGTGCGGCGCACCGACCTCCAGACTTCTCGCCTTTTCCCGACTCGCCGTCCTCTGGCTTTTCCTCGCCCTCCCACTCCTCAGCAGCTGGTCTGCGGTTGACCTGAGTTTTCCTCAGCTTGGACTTGTGCTCGTAGTAGGAGAGCTCCGCCTCGTTCATCCCTTCGATGGGGTGTGGCTGAGCAGATGAAGGCGTGGCCAGCAGAGGCTGTTTCTTGCCCAAGAAATGCTGATTACTGGGATCTTCCCAGCTCTCAGTCCGCTGCTGTTTCTCCTCCTGGTACTGGAAAAAATGCTTGATCTGGTGGGCCATGTTCAGGAAGTCCTCCTGAGAAATCTCACCGCTCTCCAGACGCTTACTGGCCTGTTGAGAACAACACAAACCATTTTCTTCTTCATCTTTCATAAATAACGGTTTACTTTAAACATAATACTTGGATGCCAGTTTCCTGGACACTCGTGACGAGTTCCTCACGGACCAGGATCCATCACACTTTCCTCTCCGATGTCTCCATGCCTGACTTATTGGCACGTTCAACCCAAACATTTAACTTACATGTGAAGGGAACTGTGGTTCAACTTGTTTTAAAAGTCATGTGACCTGATTTATTCACAATATCAAAGGATTTAAAAACAAAAAACTTTGGACACCAAACTTTACTTCATCTTTCATCATTTTAAAGAAACATTGAATAAAACAACTGGAGTTCTGCAGAAAAAAAAACTTTTTCAAGTTATTTTTTAAATAACAGTTTTGGTTCTCGAAAAAACAAATCAGCTTCATTATTTCCATTTGCTAAGAAACAAAATTTAATTAATTAATCAAAAAGTGTTGATTGGAGCAGAAAAGGAAACATTTCTAAACATCAGAAAGAACAAACGTTTCCTTTGTTGTTCAAACGCCAACAAACTCTGACCTCCTGTAAGTTTTTTCTTATTGAGCCCCGTTGATGTATTATTGTCTTCAAAGAATAAACAAACATGTAAATAAACCAAACATGTGACACGCCTGCTGAGATCTTTCAGAGGAAACCAGAGCGTTCTGTTTCCTTTCACACGTACCAACAAGTACCGAGTGCAGAAATGAACCAACTTTTCACAAGTTTGAGATTTCTGTTCTATAAATCCTTTTTTTTTTTTGATCTTATGAAATATTCTAATTTTTGAGATATTTTTTGTTTTAGCTGTAGGCTGTAATTATCAAAATAAAAATGCTTGAAACATTTTAGTTTATATGTAATGAGTTTAGACTACATATAATTTTCACAATATTGAACTTTTTGACGATATTTTTTGAGATGCAGCTGCAGAATCTGTTCCCATGGTTTGATTCGTTTATGGGCACAAGTTAAATAGTTTCTCTACATGCGCACATCTCTGCGTAAACTAAATCCATTCTGTGCTCAATAACTATATTTTTATTTTTATGCAGATAGATGGTTAATGTCTGCTCTCACTCAGCGCCACGTTCGTCACAAGCTCCAAATGTAGAAACTAATCAAACCGTATCTTCTGCTCCGCAGCGTTTGGAGGGTTTTTCCCGCTCTCACTCCGGACGTCTGCAGCACAGACGGGACCTGCTGAGATTATTGTCGTTCTGTAAACTCTTCGTCACGATGATGCATTAATGATCCGACGGTATCATAAACGTACCGTCGTACATTTTACAGTCAGCTTAACTTTGCTTTGAATTCCGCCATCGTTCTGCACGAGCCGTCCACACGCAGCGCGGACGAGAACACGTTAAATATATCGTTTATGTCACGGGATGACAAACACCTACCGCAGTGAGAACTCCTACGGGTATATCGATGATACAACACGGCCCGTCCCTAATCCAGATCTGATCCTGTTGACAGTTAGCTACACCGTTACAGGATATAAATCAGACAAAGAATCGGACACAGTCCCGCCTTAATACACAATCAATCCTAAATAAATCAGCCAGCGAGGACTTTCTTTTTTGGTCTGATCCCTGTTTGACACCACGTACCCTCCGGAGCAGATCCCTCTTGGAGGCGGAGTTGAGGACTTCTGGAATCTGCAGGTTGGCGTCCACGCTGAGGCGGTGCTTGGGCGTGCGGGGGGTGGTAGGACGTGTTGGCGTGTTGTACAGTTTGTGCCTCAGAGGTCCGGCCTTCATGTGAGGCTCGTCAGACAGCTTCAGACTGGTGAGAAAAGACAGCGCGGACTTTATGTGTCTCTCCGTCATCGAGGAAAAGGAACAGCGACACAAAAAGGGATTCCTGCTACAAGATCAACTGTCAGACACCAAGTGTCCTTTTTCCTGATGCAGGTTTTTTTTCCCTACTAAATGAAGGCCTGGCGGGACATGCTGGGGGCTGCCGGACCAGAAGGTACCGTTTAAATAACGGGACTCAACGGAGCTGCTGTGGACAGTACTGCAACTTCCTGTTGCTGCGGGCAGTAAAGCGAATTGTGTAAAGCTGCTATTAATGCATGTTCTTCACAATAAAAAGCATTTTAAGTCAAACCATCAGTAGATTCATTTATCTGAAGGGTTCCCGTCGGAATTAAGTCACTCTGATGATGAATAGAATTAATGACAGCAGCGCACCCTAATGGGCAATAAATCCACAAATCAACCTGATTGGAGTTTTTCCATTTTCGCTGCTCAAACTGCACCAGGAAAGAGACTGATCAAAAATAGGACAGCAGCGGACCCAAAGCATCTCGATTTGTGCTCTTCACTTCCACCCTTCCCCCGCCTCAGACCGGACTCATGGTGAGTCCGTATCAATGATGTCAGATGTTAAATCACCCATAAAGTCCTCAGAGCTCCTCGCGCCCGTTTATCAGCTGGTTACGCCCACAGAGGACAACCTGAGCACTTACAGGACTAACGGGCACAAATGTTTTTAATCTAACAGGTTATTAAAGGGTCTGTACCAACACAAGTCCTGATCAGGTTCAACCATTCCAAAGCCACTGGATACAAATAGAGATTTGTGATCAAGCTGACAAAATGTTTCAATAATTAACATTTTTTACATCGTTTTAAGTAAAAACATGAGTAATCTGATTACTTGATATCTTCTGTAAATCTGAATGACTCACAGTTTGTTCTCCTCCCAGCCGCTCCTCCAGCGATGTGTCGGCTCCTTCAACTCCTTGACGCCATCATAGATACGTGGAGAATGAGAGTCTCTGGAGTCCAAGTGTCGGTCCTCAGGCTGTCTTTTTGACCTCCTGTTGTCCGATTGGTTCTTCTTCGAACGGTCCTCGCGGACAGTCGGTCCATGTTGTGGTTCCTCAGTGCGGACCCTTTTGGCCTTACCGGACTTGTGGAAAGGAGACGGAGACAAAGAGCTGCTCCCGGCTCTGTTCTTGGGAGACCTCCTGTCCTTCCTCTTTGGGGAGGAGGTGGGAGAGCGAGACCTGGATCGAGATCGGGTGCGTTTCCTTGCATGAGTCCGGGCATTGCCACCACTTTTGTACTCTGCCCTGTCAATGGACTCTTCGCGGTTGTATTTAGGCACCAAACCATTCACCGCCTTCCCTTTGTTGGCCCGCTGAAGCTCCGCCCCTTGCACAGCATCCTCTTTGTCACTTTTTTCGTTGCATTTTTTCTGCTCCTTGGGCTCGTCGGTTTTGGTGTCGCCGGTCTTGTGGTGCTGGCGTTTCCGTAACCTTGGGTCCTTCTTTGTGGGATCGTCTGACTTTTGCTTCTCGGCTTCCAAATGTGCACCCTTAGTCTGCTTGCTTTTCATCATTGGCGATGGCGATTTGACCTTGGGTTTCTCCTCCAACACTTTTTTTGGAGTCCTTGGCTTGTCTGGCCTCGCAGACTTGTCCAAAACTCGTTTCTCAGGCATCTGAACAGGACCTCCTGTGCTGGGACAGTCTTTTTTCACAGCAGGTTGTTCTTTGGGCTGCGGAGGACCTGGAGCGGTGCGGTTGAGACGGGGATCTCTAGTGGACGTCCTGGTGTCAGTCTGAGACTGAGAAGGGATCCAGGGTCTGACCGCAGGAGGTGCCTGGGTAACCGGTTTCGGCATCGTGGTTGACACCGATGCAGTGGAGACTGGACTCAGAGTTGATGGTGGTAAGACAAATCCACCGGCCTGGAGGACCAGAGCTTCAGTTTAATGACTGCTTAGAAACACCAAAAATAAAGATACTCCTGACATTAAATTATTCTGTTCCCACATTTCAGCTGCTGCCTGTGGAATCATGTCGAGGTACAAAGATCTTAATTCAGACCAGGACAAATTCAACCTGAACCGGATCTACATGCATCAGAGGGTAGTAAAACCTGATCCAAAACACCCTCGACCAGCGTGAGACAGCGTCAGTCCACTCCTGCAAATTTAACAAAAACTGTGGAGACGACACAGACTGATAAAGTCCAGAATCAGCAGGACGTGACGTTATGTCCCAGTCATTAAACAGGACTTTTTTTCCCCCCTCCACATGACCTGCAAGAATTCTGTGGCATCAACAGCAGACGAGAAAAACCAGATTCAAATGACAAAGTGAGCACAATAGAGTCCCACATTCCAAAACCTACAGGCTGGACTCGGGTCCAAGTCCTCCACTGTAAAAGGTCACATCAGCCCGCCTCAGTACTACAGCGTCACGTGGTTCTGTTCAGATAGAACTCATCCAGCTTTTGTAACGCATTGATTGGAACGTTTAATAATGCAGCAATAACTGTTACTGATCAATAATTTCTGCTGACACTGAAGCACACCGGAAAGATTTTAACGTGTTTCAGCAAAACATTAAAGGTCACCAGGTGTCTTCAAAAAACAGTTAACATTTTTTTAAAAAGCCCCGCCTGTTTCTGTGCACATTAACCCCACAAACACACACACGCCTCACCATCCCGCTCCGACAGGCTGTGTGGGCGTGTCCACGCTTAGCGGCCGCTGAAAGGGGACTTCAGTGACGTATGTTACACAAGTGTTTAAAAAAAAAAGTGCCATTTTAACCTTAAACTTTGTAGAATTAAGATCAAACCCTTTAAAAAAAAAATAAAGTCTCAAGCACAAAAACAAACATAATTAAAAACCATGTAAAGAGAAATTAAATATTTTCAGGAGAGAAAAAGAAAATATGAATACGAGTTTTGCTGAATTTGACCACAGAAATATGTGGAATACCGTGGTGTGGACAGCTAATAAATCCACGTGGGGTTAAAGCTAATGAGCTCGTTTATTTTGTCATTTTAAATGCCTGAGAATAACTTTATTGAACTGTAAAAAGCCTTTAAGGCTCAAAAAGCTGAAGAACCGGACGGCACTGGTGCATTTCGTTAAACATCCCAACAATTCCTAATTAACTGCAGCAAGTAAAAGAAAAATTGACTGATAGGAAAAAAGTGTGTCCTGTGTCCACTGGAGGGCGCCCTCAGCAGAACTGTGCCACTCCAGGTTCCTGAATATTCCACAGTGAGCGTGCGTTGGGTCAGGTGCACCGAGAATCATTCAGGCTTTAACCTGTGAGGCTTTGCTCTTCAGCGTCATAGAAACAGCCGACACTCGATGTGGAACCGATGTGAGCTGCGGTCTAAGACTCTGCTGTCAATCAGATCCCGGATTATTCCTCCTCGCTAAAATAGTTCTTATTCCACGCACAGCAGATGACCGCTCAGAGGGCGTGAGCTCTGATCCCCCCAAATAAACACAGACTGGAGAATAAGGTGGTCTGATCCACCTCGAACCTGATGGGACCTGTAAGGACCTCCAATCTGAAAAGGTCTGCACTGATCAGGTCTGTCTGGCGCCGTGACCTGACGTTAGAGCTTCGTGTGAGAGGAAGGAGTGAGTGACAGATTTGAAAGAGAGGAGATCTCCTACCAGCTGGGCTTTGGTCTGTTCCAGCTCCAGCTCGATCTTCTTCTGCTGAAGCTCCAGAAGCTGCTTCTGTTTGGCCAGCAGCTGCTGGCGAATCAGCTGCTCCTGGGTCAGACTTGTCTGGCCCACGGCAGGAAGAGCCTGGGCGGGAGGCGTGGCTGGCTGACTGACAGCTGGCTGCGGCACGCTCACCTCCTCAGACTGGAGACACCAAGAGGGCAAAGGTCAGAGAGCCAAGGACGAAATGAAAACTAAAATCAGAATACAGCCCAGAACAAAGTATCGGCTCAGACCCTCGTGTTGCAGGTTCTGGTCTGGAACCATTTGGTCAGTCAGCTTAGAACACCAGCACAGAGTTAACACGATTAGTTCATTGTTCCTTGTATTGATCAAGATGCCAAACTGTGGCTCGTTTAAAATAATCAGATTTAAAATAACTTTTTAATGGAATACAGATTGTTTCTGAGTTTTTGACTCCGGGTTGGAGAAAAGGAGGACCATCAGACTTTGTCTTAATTTCTGGATGGTGGTTGGGGGTGGGTGGTCAATGGTCCACAAGAGCGCCCTTAGTCTGGCGATGCGACCTGACAGATTGTTTTTTTGTGGTCGTATGTACGTTACATTTTATCCTCTTAATTTTCAATTATTTTCATGGCCATTCTAAAAAAAAAAAACAACTTACTGAAAATACCTGATAGATTCATTCATGAAGTGCTGGTTGCAGCTGAATCAATGGTTCACTTCATCATTTCACACACTTAATACACAATGTAACTTAAAAAAAATAAATATATATATATATATACACACACATATAAAATGACATTTTGTAAAATTAATCTCAACACGCAGCAAGATTTCACTTCACAGACTCCACACAGCTTTTCTATTGACACTTTGATCTTTAGTTTCGGATAAATTACACGTGTTAGTTTTTTTTTTTTTTTTTTTAACAAAATCTCCCCAGTTAAGCACAAATATTTCATATATAAAATGTTGGAAAAAATGTTTTTAAATTAATAAACTGAAGTTTAGAATTCCACACAAAAACCCTGTAAATGATCCAGTGATTATAGACTAAACGGGTTCGGCTCGGCAGGTGGAAAAAGTTGAAGCGGTTTTTCTGAACGTTAACAGAGCAGCTCAGCATTCAGCAGCCGTGCTTGAATTAAAAACCCTTCAGCGGCACATACACACCTGCTTTAAAAACTTGGGATTGACGTGAATGCTGGCGTTGACGGTGGGCGGCAGCGGCCTGACGGGCCACGCCGGGTCCAGAGACTGGACGCGGACATCCAGCGCGTACAGTCTCTTCAGAGGAAACACGTCATCCCACGTCGAGCGTAACTTGAAGAGACTCTTTCTCGTGTTTTCATCCACCTACAAACAGAGGACAGGACTTGGTCCAACGGACAACAAAAACCCAACGAACAGCAGGTAAACAATCTGTGTGACCGCCCACTTTTATTAGCACAATGCATTATGGGATTAAGATGAGGGGACAGAATGCACGTATAAAGTAAACAACAACAGGAAGGAAATGCTAAAAACAGGGACAGTAGTAAAGTGAAGTGTACCTTTTCAAAGACACAAATAAATGACGTGATTAGGTTTTTAGCAAACACTTCGAGGTACTCTCCTCCAACATTCTTCACTATGGAATCCACTAAGTACAAAACTGGAAGCTTCTCAGCAGGCGGGGCCTGGAGCGATAGAAAACTCACAAGTTTAGACAACAACAAGGGTTAAAGCAACATTTCACAATAAAAGCTCAAATGCATGCCACAGCCACTACCCGTGGATCGGGAAAAAAAGAAAAAAGAAAAAAAGTCCAGCTGTGTCTTCATGCCACTGTCATGTGACCGATTTCAAGGCGTGGCAACAACAAAACCCAAAGTGTTTGAAGGAAGACATCAGTTCAGTTTCTGCAAATCCCAATCTGTCAGTCCAGAAGTCCAACCCGCCGCCAAAAAGGACGTTTTCAGGAGCGTCTTCTCTTTACCTCCAAAGAGGGCTTTTCAAAAACCACTCTTTGTACGTTACCATGGCGACAGATCAGTCAGCTCAGGTTGAGTTTCAAAGTTTTACCACCCGGAAAGGTTTTAGGCTTCAGTTCTTCAGAACCCATCAGAACATTTAAGAAGCTCTGAACCATTAGCAAAGTGTGACATCACCAATGGAAACCAACAGCCACAAATTACACTGGGAAATAAAAAAGTGACAAAAAGCATATTTCATATTTTTTATTACAGCAGTTTAACCATTCAGTGACATTTCAGGAATTCAAGAAACTGTGATCTGCTCAAAAACCACCGGCTGCCAAAATGCTGACTCATCAATCATCACACAGGGGAAGAAAACAAACAAACAAACAAACAATGTGGTAGAACCGACAAACTGACAATATAGAGACGTCTAGCCAGAGACAAATCCAACGTCAAAAATCCACCGTAACAACCAAGCTGATGATCAGATCAATAACTATCCTGATCGTTTCAGTTCAATTAACAGGAACTGGTTTTTATTCTGCTTTAAAAATGTTTCAATCCAAGTTGAGAAAGCAGATTTTTACTGGAACAAATGGCTCTAAAATGATTAAATCTGGTTTTAATCTTGGTAATTAAACCGTTTTATATTAAAGCGGTGTACGCCGTAACCAGCAGTGCACGTGTGCTCGTGCACGCCGACCCTGTGCCGACAGCGGCCTTTAAGTATTACATTTTCTGAACTGTCCAGGTCTGCTGCACTGATCAAAGGCTTCATAATCACCATTCAGTGTGTCCACCTGGCTGCAGCAGACAGACCGTTACTTTGGAGAGGTGGGCGGCGACCGGCTGTCTGTCTCGGACCCACAGCGGTTCCATGCTGCGGTGGACACACGGCATTGGCTTCCAGACCTGACCTATGACCTCACAGACGTACAAGATGATGTTTATTGGTTTTTGAGTCATTGTTTACACAAGGCGGCCGGGACGGACCAAAACATTCACCTCCATTTATACCCGCCTCATTAAAGGGTCAACAGTGGGTTGTGCTTTTGAAGTGCATCAGCGGACAGACGTCGGCACTGCGTTCCGACCTTTACTCGTGTCGTGGTCCAGTTATGGATCCGATTCTAACGTTACGACTCTAGAGTTCTGGACCTGTTCCAGCTTTTATCGCGTTTAAGGTTTGACGTCGTTCCATGAGTCTTAAAGGAGCCACACCCACGTGCCCATCAGAGAACTGGAACGTTCTGGAACTCCTCTGATGGTGATAATAACTTACTGATGGATTCTAATTGAAGTGATTTTATAACGGCTTCAAAGCCTGCTGTTAGTAATTAAGTTCAGCACAGTGAGGCTTCATCGTAGGATCTGGAGGAAGGCCCACTTTGAGTCTATCCTTCTTCTGCTTTGACCAGAAACACTCGGCAGAATCTGCCCTCAGCGTTTTGTTCAACTCTGTGAGCGATTAATCATACTTAATCATTTCGGTCCTCACAAGGCCTTAATAAAAATTAATGAGCTCGAGCTGAAACCATCAATTTGTCAACTGACAGAAAAACATTCAAAGATTTAAAGTGATTAATCCATTCATGAACAAGTCTCTAATTTTCATAACTTTCAGTTTCCTGAATGTGGGAATTTGCTGATTTTCTGTTTAATATTTGGATGGAAAATACGGACTTAAAGTTTTGTCTTAAAATCTATGAGACTATTTTCAACAGCTTTAAGCTTTGAACAAGTTTAAACATTTTCTGATTCACTGATTTTAAACCAGTAGAATGTGTTGGTAACAGTCTTTAAACACGTTACAGATCGTTTTAAACGACAAACCAAATCTAAACCAGGTCCTTCTTTCAAAGTCAGATTAATAAAAAGTCGTCAGATGGTAAAGTGGTTTTAAAAAGTACAACATGGTTCGATGAGCTCATTCTGACTGGTGTCAAAAACACCAACCGACTAACTTTACCCTCCGTGCCAGCAGTAGTGTGTGTGTGTGTGTGTGTGTGTGTGTGTATACACACAAAATAACAGGTGAGCAGATTTTCACCAAACTTGGTAAGAATATTTATTGGGTGAGCATCTCCAGCATAAGATTGGTCAAAGATCAAGATCGGCAAAAACACTTTTTCCAGGATCTCTCGACAACCAGTGGGGCTACAGAGACGATCCAAAACTTATAATCAATCAACTAATCATTTGTCATTCCATAGTATAAACAACATTATGATGAATTCACTAAAAGGTCATGAAATGACATCACTATAGTCAGAAAAACACCTTCTCTGGATATCAGTAATCAATAGGACAGGATTATTGATCTCACTACGACGACTCCTATATTGTAAACACTATTATACCCTTAAAGCGCAGTAATACACGCAGTATTACGTGCACGTGCAGCGTGTGCGTCCCCCCCGCGATGCCTTTCATTGTATTTTGGACCGTTTGGTGAAATCTGGCCAAAGTCTGCTTGAGTTCTGATTAACTGGATTTGGGAAATCCTGATCACGCTGCAATATTTTATATATTTAATGATTAATCAAACGTTAACTGTCATCCTCAAGTTATTTTCTCTAAATACTCCAAAATTTTAAAGCAATGTTCCATTTTATTACTGAAAAAAATTAATATAAGATGACGGTGACTGAATGACAGCATTTTGTGTTTATCAACTTATCGCAGCTAAATATAGGCGTTTGTCATTTTGTTTACAAATATTTATGTAAATAGAAATTTTTTTTTTTTAAAGCCACAATAACGTTTGTTTTATGTTTTCTCATTTTCAGTAATTATTTATTTATAAAAATGTATTTTAAAGCGGGAGACAAAGAGGGACGTCATATGGGAGGCGGGGCTAAGTTTGTGCTGTATTCATACGGTACCGTATGAATAGCGACAGTCTTTAAATAATAGGACCCAGATTAAAACCAGTTTAGAACCATTTAAAGCCAAACACACGTGGAGGCGTTTAAATCCAGTTTGTTACAAACCGGATTCATACAGATATTTAATCTTGATTTATAACACCTGGATGTTGAACAGCAGTGTTTTGTGTGTAAAAAGTTGAATTTATAGAGCTGGAACATGTTGAAATGTTTGAATATTTGAGGGGGTTTGTTCACAGACGTTCGACGAAAGTGATTTTTGCTCATTTTAAATCGGAATTAAATCTTAATTACAGCTAAACACAGAATTACCTTATCTGGTCTCTCTGACCTGGATTATGCCTCGTTTTAATGAGCGGAAAAATGTTTTTTTTAAATAATTTCATTAGTTTAAAAGTGTAAACTTTGTAAATTTGTTCTTTGTAGTTTTACGGTGGATTTTTAGCGCTGAAGCTAATTTACGGGGAATGGAGGCGAGAAAATCAGGTTTGAACAGCATGTAGACATAGTTAATCTTATGAGATCAAAAGGCTGGAAGCTGTTTGAAGAAGAATTATATATATATATATATATTTTAAATAAAAACATTTTAAAGTGGAGGCGCCGCGGCCGCCATCTTTAGCCTCACGGAGCTAATAGTGCTAACGGCAGGTCGCGGGGACACAAAGCCAACGGAAAACATTCTAGTTTCATAAAAACCTTGCTGATCTGCGCTTCAATAATTGCCACGATGTCCTTGGCGAAGTGGAGGTTCTCCTCGGCCAGGATGGTCAGCATGTTGATGTGCGGCTTGCTGTTAAACGTCAGGTCCTCCAGTGAAGACTGGTACTCTCGGCACGCGTCGGCACGCGCCGCGCTGCTCTCCATCGCTCTCACACACAGCGGCAGGCTCACAGACAGCGACGGGCTCACAGACAGTCCGTCAAAAACATCGACAGAAACGCTTCAATCGGCACCCAACCGACAAACTTCACCGAATAATCCCCAAAACTCCGGCCGTCGAACGACGAGAAGATGGCGACCAAACTGAAGGACGCCTCGCCACAACGTTGCGTCATTTCCCACGGAATGTCACGTGACACCCGAAGGTTGCCGAACGTGACCCGACCTCCCCCGAAGGGTTGGAGAATCTGCAGACACTTTAAAACTTTTTAAACTTCATTTTAAATCAGTTTGTGTTGTAAAACAGGGATTCTGTTCTGGAATAAAAAGGATTCATTCATCATTGACGTCAAAACTGAACCCAGATTGTTTAATTCGCAGGATTAACCGCTAAAGTGTCTTTAATGAGGAAGAAATGTGAGATTTTTCAGATGAGCTGCTTTAAAATGATACAATATTTTAAATCACACTTTAAAATAACACTGCTTTCAAGCCACTTAAAATAAAATGATTTTAAAGTTGAAATCTGGCGATAAAATGCTTTTAACTCAGAGTGGCTGTGGACTTGTTACATACGTCACAGCAGTCTAAAACGAGGCCATTTAACAGGAAGATAAAAGGGTTTGACACAATACGACCCCTTTAATAACTAACTTGTTTTGGTTTTGACACCATCCTGAGGCTTTGATTTGAACGTTTCGCCGCTGAGGGGCTCCATCCTTCGATCCCGTGGATTTGATTTGAAGGTTTCGCCGCCGAGGGGCTCCATCCTTCGATCCCGTGGATTTGATTTGAAGGGTTCGCCGCCGAGGGGCTCCATCCTTCGATCCCGTGGATTTGATTTGAAGGTTTCGGTGCCGAGTGGCTCCATCCTTCGATCCTGTGGATTTGATTTGAAGGGTTCGCCGCCGAGGGGCTCCATCCTTCGATCCCGTGGATTTGATTTGAAGGGTTCGCCGCCGAGGGGCTCCATCCTTCGATCCCGTGGATTTGATTTTGAAGGTTTCGCCGCCGAGGAGCTCCATCTTTCACTCACAGCAGCCACAAAACAAAAGCAGATCAGAACCTTTTATTTCACAGCTTCACACGTGGAAACAAACACACCGGCGTGCATGTGTAGCTGTCCGTGTGAGGTCAGTCCAGCAGTTCTACACAGGCTCCGCCCCACACTTTGGAAGTGGGCGGGACTTTGCACAAAGAAACATGGACACCACATTGTTCAAAAGTGTGGAACAGACATTCCTGTTAGTACCAGGTTGGTTCTGCAGACAGTAACTATCACTAAGTAGCTAGCACTGAGTAATTAGCACTAAGTAACTAGCACTTATTAATTAGCACTGAGTAACTAGCACTAACTAGCACTTATTAATTAGCACTAAGTAACTAGCACTTATTCACTAACACTTATTAATTACCACTAAGTAACTAGCACTTATTAATTAGCACTAAGTAGCTAGTACTAAGTAACTAGCACTTATTCACTAGCACTTATTAATTAGCACTAAGTAACTAGCACTTATTAATTAGCACTGAGTAATTAGCACTAAGTAACTAGCACTTATTCACTAACACTTATTAATTAGCACTAAGTAGCTAGCACTGAGTAACTAGCACTTAATAAATATTTGTGAAGGAAACAGACGCTGGGTTGTTCTGGTCACATGTTCACTGTGAGCACGTGCAGAACGGATCCGGTACTGACTGTTCCTCCTCCGGGGAAACAAACCAACTCTTCACACCACAACTGTGGCATTATGGGAAATGGAAATGTTTTTTTGTCAGCTGCAATTCACACACACCACAACAGGTGGCGACATTTAGTCAGGATGGGAGGAGCCTGCTGACCACATTATTTGATTGGATTCAATCATGACGCCCCCTACAGGACAGAGCTCGTCATCAAAAACATTCCTGTTTTTGCAGAAGAGGGAAACTTTGGAATGTAGTTTATGAATATATTTGACATTTACTTGGAGATATCACCTCAAATCAACACGGACGAGATAAAAAAGTCAACAACTGGTTTTTCATTTCAGTGAAACTTTAAAAAGAAATTTAAAAAAAAAAGTGCCACAAACCACTTCCTCACCATGGCAACAGGCTGATACAGAGAATTTATGTCCAACATAAATAAAACAAAAAGTGAGTCAACTGAATAAAAGTTATATCAAAGCCCACGGTCCGATCGAAGCCCACAGACAGACACACACAGACACACACAGACACGCAGTCTGATTCCCGTGACAACGTCTCGTTATGGGTGTGGCTGAATGGGTGAAATGAGGCAGCAGTAAAATGGCCTCTGAGGTTGAGGGTTCAATTCTCGAGCTTGTCGTTGCACCATTAAAAAAAAGTCTGATCGGGCGCCCAGCAGGAATGATTTACTGACGACAAAACTGTAAAAAAATAAACAACAAAAAAAGCTGATTTGTGCCACCCACTGCTTAGTTAGCTCCACCCACTGCTTAGTTAGCTCCACCCACTGCTTTGTTAGCTCCACCCACTGCTTTGTTAGCTCCACCCACTGAGACCAGAGTCTGAGTGAGTTTCTGTGGAGACTTTAGTTCCCATGATGCATCTGTGCACCATCAGATCCAGGCAGTGTGCCGGCACGGTGCGGCGCTACAGAACCGTCCTGAGAGACAGGGCGGTGCGTCCTCACAGGACAAAACACAAACCATGAAGAGTTGCAGGTTTTTGGTGTGAAAATCATTTCCAAAGAATATTTACTCTATGAATCAGGAGCATGATTTGGACAGTGGACAGTGTCCGTCTGGGGGAACCAGAACCCGTCTCTGTGCTTGTTCTCCTCTGGGATTGAAGGATGAAGGGGGTGTGCACCAAAGTCTGGGTGAGTCGGGTTTCAGGCATCAGAGTCATCGCTGGTGTCTCGGCTGATCTCGATCTGCAGAGACGGCAGGTTGTCCAGCATGCTCGTCTTGGACTTGTGGGACAGACGATCCTGTTTCTGTTTGATCATGGCGCCCCACATCCTCTGCAGGGTGGAGTCGTCTTCCCCCTCCTCCTCCTTCTCCTCCTCCTCCTCTGCGTCGCCTCCCGTCCTCCTGCTCCTCTTACTGTCACTGGTGACGCTCCTCCCAGCGGACGGACGGCTGCTTGACGTCCGCTCGTGACGCCTGGCGCTGACGTCATCGTCCCCGGAGCCGAGTCTGCTCCAGAGGTCGCCTGCAGGCGAGCAAGGACACGAAAAATAAAAATCCAACTCAAAACTGTCAGCAAAAAGTCTGCCGGTGGCGCCGGAATCATTTCAGGTCGGGACACATTACGAAATGTGGGGATTCTGGTTTTTACCTTTACGGCTCTGTGAGAAATGGCAAATACAGTGTGGACAACAAATCTGAGAGCGCCGCGCCTCAAACGTTCAGCTCTCCCGTTTCAAACGTTCAGCTCTCGCGTTTCAAACGTTCAGCTCTCCCGTTTCAAACGTTCAGCTCTCCCGTTTCAAACGTTCAGCTCTCCCGTTTCAAACGTTCAGCTCTCCCGTTTCAAACGTTCAGCTCTGGTTTTTACCTTTACGGCTCTGTGAGAAATGGCAAATACAGTGTGGACAACAAATCTGAGAGCGCCGCGCCTCAAACGTTCAGCTCTCCCGTTTCAAACGTTCAGCTCTCGCGTTTCAAACGTTCAGCTCTCCCGTTTCAAACGTTCAGCTCTCGCGCCTCAAACTTTCAGATCTCGCGCCTCAAACTTTCAGCTCTCGCGTTTGAAACTTTCAGCTCTCGCGTTTGAAACTTTCAGCTCTCGCGTTTGAAACTTTCAGCTCTCCCGTTTGAAACTTTCAGCTCTCCCGTTTGAAACTTTCAGCTCTCCCGTTTGAAACTTTCAGCTCTCCCGTTTGAAACTTTCAGCTCTCGCGTCTCAAACTTTCAGCTCTCGCGGCTCAAACTTTCAGCTCTCGCGGCTCAAACTTTCAGCTCTCGCGGCTCAAACTTTCAGTGCTCGTTTCTGTGCTTTAGGGCGTAAACAGGTTTAGGCTTTGACGACAAAGTTAACAGAGCAGGAAGGTCAGTGGAATAAGGAGCTGACCGACCAATATGTCGCACTGGGTTTGATTCCCGGTCACACTGTCTGTCTGTTCTTGGAGACACTTGATCTGCATTGTCCCAGTCCACCCAGTTGTAAATGGGTACTGGCCTTGACTGAGGAAGTAACCTGTCATGGACTGGCGTCCCGCCCAGGGGGAGTCACAGACTCTCATCAGATTCATGCTGCTGAATCCAGGGATAAGTGCCAAGCGGGCCTCTGGTCTGATATCGGACTCACTACTTCTACAACAAAGTCTGTAAACATGGCAGACTTCAGATTTCAGGGGTGGGGAGAAGAAGGGTCCTGGACCCTTTGATACTTGGATTCCCTACAAACTCAGGTTAGGTGTTTTCAGAGCATCCGTCTGCAGCAGCTCCCCTTCGGTTCCCGTTTAAAAGCTTTGGTGGACGTTTGGGACTCTTTGTATGTAACAACCTACTCAGCGTGTCAAATCAGATACGTAAAGTTAACGATGTTTTCAGGTCTGTTTGCGATGATTAAAACGGTCTCACTGCGTCCGGATTCCACTCGACGTTATCTGATCCATTTCTCTGAAGGACTTTGTGCCTTTTTTCCATCAGTAATGGTTTTTCTCATTCTGTCCTCTCTGACTGATCGTGTCCCGTCATCGCTGCATGCAGCTCAAGTATAAATATTTCTATTTTATTTTTTGGAATGACTAATTAACAGAACTTTTCGCAAATAGGCAAAATGTACCCACAATGCATTGCTTCTTGACCTTTCATGAGATTTCAGCCAGTAGCTGGATTTTGTATCGCAGCGCCGGGAAATTAGCCAATATTTCTACGTGTGTTACGAGCGCGGTAGGTTTTTTCGCCACATTCTTTAACCACGGATGAATTCTAGGAAAATGACTGTTCCACAACTGAAAAACTTTTCGCTGAAATGGGTGTTCCATGTTGTGGAAAATGGCGCCCGGAGTTGTTGAAAGCCGTCCAATTTAATCCTGTTTTGGAAAAGTGTGACCAGGAAGACAAAAAGACGGCGGGTGACGACAGCGGACGGCGGTTTTCGCGATCTCAACGGGAAAGCTATGCTCTGGACGCGGGATTAGCGATGTCTTTGCTTACGTGACTGTGGCTGGACAAATGAAAGACTCAAGAAAGACAAACGTGACGATGGCGACCGTCTGTTTATTGAACGTCACGTTGAACTTGTGAAACTTGGAAATATCGAGGGGGACGAGTTTGTTTCCATACGGAGCCGCGTGAAGCCGGAGCAGCACAACATTCTACGCGTTCCACCACAGGAGAAGTAACATCAGCGGTATAATAATATAATATATTAATATATATAATAATTAAGTATTTATTATATTTAATTTAGTTTGTCCTCATCTTATCTGGTTTAGACGTATTTGATGTCTTTTTTAAAAATTTAATTTGTTTGATTTTTCCCCTTTTTCTCCCAATTTGGTATTCAATTGAACCCCCCCTAGTTTAAACTCAATGAGCAGCCGCTCTAACACGGACTCACCGTCCTGCCCCTGCCCCCCGGTGGCCAGAATGACTTCTTCGGCCTTCTTCAAGCCGTGCCCGCCTAGCCCCGTACCATCACTCCGGGGCGTCCAGGGACATTTTTACGGACGGTTCGTCCT
>OMMV01181579.1:0-10138 GCA_900302635.1 Chatrabus melanurus
GGGACGAGCCGTTCGTTAAAATGTCCCTGGACGCCCCGGAATCACGGTACGGAGCTAGGCGGGCACGGCTTGGAGAAGGCGTGCCTCGTCATTCTGGCCACCGGGGGACAGGGGCAGAACGGTGAGTCCAAGCTTAGAGCGGTTGCTGATAAGGTTAAAACAGGGGGGGTTCGATTGACCACTAAATTGGGAGAAAAAGGGAAAAAATCAGAAATAAATAAAAAATAAATAAATTTAAAAAAAAGTTAAAATTCGAATGTTTTTCTTTCATACCAAGTTTCATTGAAATCGGCTCAAGGACCTTTGACATATGGAAGTTTGACCTTTGACCCCAGTGACCTTGGCCTTTGCCGAAACAAATCCTTAAGGGCAATTCGGGGGCCAACCTACGTCCACATACCAAGTGTCGTTGAAATCCGCCCAAGGACCTGGGAGGAGTAGGGGAACAAACAAACAAATGTTGCTCAAATTATAGTGTGATGATACTTTCTTCAAGCAGTGGCAAAGAAAAAGTATTCATCCTTCAAGGCGGCCATGATTTTTATGCAGGACAATGCTCCATCACATGCATCCATCCAAGTACTCCACTGCTTGGCTAGCCAGCGAAGGCCTCAAAAGATGACAGAATAATGACATGGCCCCCTTCCTCAGCTGACTTAAACCCTATTGAGAACTTGTGGGCCCTTCTTTTAACTCATTTACAGTGAGTTAAAACAATCCACATCTTTGAGCAGCATTTGCGAGGCTGTGGTTGCTGCTGCACCAGAAGTTGATCGTCAACAGATCAAGAAACTGACAGACTCAGTGGATGGAAGGCTCATGGCAGTTATTGAAAAGAAGGGTGGCTGTATCGGTGACTGAATATTTTTGAAATGTCAGAAGTGTTTATTTGTTAATTCTGAGTTATTTGTTATAATAAATGAAAATAAAGAAGTGAGATAGGAAAATTTTAATTTTTCATTTAGTTGCATAATTCTGTACACTAATAGTTGCCTAGTAACTGTGCATGCAGTGTATTAGTCATCTCCTTAAGTACTTCCAGAAGGAACAACATGCACTTTAGTGGTAAATGCTTTTTTTTTTTTTTTTTTTTTTTTTTTTTTTTTAATGGCACGTTCCTGTCTGTTGCAGAAGCTCAAAGCGCCTTACAATGATGCCTCGTATTCTCACACACAGACTGGATGCTGCCATGCACACCGGGAGCATCTTGCTCAAAGACACCTTGTTAACTTTCCTCGCCGATGGGGAGTTGAACCAAAGACCCTCTGGCAACAAGCCTGTCTCCAGTCTCCAGACCACCACTCAACACTTTAAGCTGATTTGGACACCTTTGACTCTTAGCTCGTCCTTGTTTGTGCAGGGAAGACTTTTTGTACGCTCACAATTTCAACATTCATTTGGCTGTGAAGAAAACATCACTTCTATTCTTGCATTTTTCAATAAGAGACATGCATTTAGGCATTGGAATCCTTTTGGGAATGCTTTTTTTTATTTTTTATTACAACAGGTGTGAGCACTGAAAGGATCTTCAAGATTCAAGCACCTTTGCAGCACTTGTGTCCACTAGGTGGCCATAGATAACATGTAGTTATAGTAGACATGAACTACTCAGCCTCACATGTTCAACATTCTCCCACCATGTTTCTACATGAGGTGTAACCAAAGACACCAGTGGTACACAATTATGTTTGCATGTTAGTAAAATATCTTTAAAAAATGCCTAATCTGATTTTGATCAAACTTGATTAGGTACATTGGGCCTGTGTATAGGATGAAGTGATTTGATTTTGGTTAGGATCAAGATCAAATTTCTGGCCCCGTGTTAGTATCAGTCAGGTAATCGGACAGTGACACGATTTGTAATTTTGTTTCTATACGCCATCAATTTGGAGTTGAAATGAAACATCAATATATGATTCTAGCATAAACTCTGTTTTAATTCAAGGTGCTTCTCTATAAAATTAGAGAAGCACAAAGCAGTGCACAGCGAAACTGGCACCTGTGGTGTACAACTGACACAGTTTTTACACCCGACGCCCATGTCATGTAAGTAACAAGTACAATCACGCTCATTTGTGCACCCATGGGCGAGGTGGGCTTAAAACAAGGTGTGGCCAGGCGCAGTGCTACTACTTTGCTATCCTGTGGCAGCAGAAAGTGATTTTACCATGGACCTGCAAAAATCTGTTCTAGAATCGAGTGCTGTTATTTTTCTGCTAGTTACGCAGCGTAATATTCAGATACGCCTTACATATGCGGGCTCACAGCATGCGTACACTCTGCTCGTACGCATAGGGATGCATATTAGCATGTCATACTACCAAGAAACTGAATTAAAAACAAAGATTAACAAACAAATAAAAGTAAAAATACTAATAGCAAAATACAAAACTTTAATAACTGGTTTGTACCATATTTTACGCTGTTTTTTTTTGTTTGTTTTGTTTAAACCAAGACGGGGCTGGCCACAGCATCCAGGGGAAGCAGGGATGGGGGGTGTTGTGGAATGAGGCTCAAATGCTTCACCTCAGGCAGCTGTGGTGGATGACTGCTGCTCCTGTGATCACTTCTCACACTGTGACACTGCACACAGAATTCTTTCTTCACCAGAAAGCCTCTTATTTCTGAGTTCGCCATCTAAATAGCAATGTAGCAGGTGCTGGTGCACTTGTGTCTTAAAGGGAATGACAGATGCTTCTGATTGGTTTATTTCATGTTATGCCCAAAACAAGCATAGGAAAACTACTTTATTAAGTCATTTACTGGAACACAAACGCGTTTCGGCTTGATGCCTTGACTTAATAAAGTAGTTTTCCTATGCATGGTGCAGCCCTTTTTTGTATTTGGATTGTGCTGTTTTTGGCCAGCACTCTTAAAAATTTTTTTGAAAAGACTGAGGTAAGCCTGCTCCTACTTTTATATGCCCAAAACAAGCCAATAACTAATTAAGTGACTAATTACAATTGCTTTGTGCCCTAATATGTGCTCAGATTACACACCGTGTAAATAGCAATCTGGTGTTGCACACGTCCTAAATGCCCCTGCGCTATGCACTTTTCTGCATAGTTGTCTCAGTCACTCAAATAACATTTCAGTCCTTCAACTCAGTCATTTGCAGCCAAAGATAAGTGCTTGTCTGCTGACAAAACTGTCCCTCAATGAAGACAAGTCGAGCACTGTTCCGGATAGAAGCAGAAAATGCGCACAGTCTGCTCATTAATGTGCTGACTGGTGCTTATTGTCCGTATCCACAATACCCCTGTGACTGCACACAAACGTCTTTCCTCTTGATGCTGGAATGGATTTCTCTACATTTGCACCTAAGTGATTTATGTGTCACTCAAAGTGTGTCTTCAGAAATCTTTTGTTTCAGAACTGCATCTTTTGAAAAAAATTTTGCTTCTGAAATCAACTTGTCGTTGATTTCATACCTTATCTCCTAATAAAGTAGCAAAATTTAACACTTTATTTTTCATCTTTTTTTGCAAGCACTGCTCCAAACAATACAGTTCAAAGCTTCTGCTGTTCTACAAAATGACAAACGTAAAAAAAAAAAAAATGCATTACATTTTCATTTATAAATCACATTAATCCCACACATTTACATGAAATTACATCAGGGGAGGGAATCATAAGAGCGGTGCATGTAGCAGCAATGATCTGACCGAGGCAGCAATAGAAAATGTATAAAATGCAGAGTTCTGATTTCAGTCTCCGTTTTAAGTTGAAGAACAATCTTGAGACTCAAGAGTAGAGGTCTTCATGGGTTCCCTCAGGTTTGACGATCACAGACCCAGTCTGAGACCCAAGCCATATCGGGCTAAAATATCTGTCTAGTGAGGACTGGGTCAGATATCATTCTGTTGGCATGGATCTCGGATCTGAATTTGTTTAATTGGCTCAAGGGATCGAAACACACACACTGTCAGCAGTGATCATATGAGTGCAACAGGAAACGGAGTACAAGGGTGTAGAAAATAACCTCAAAGAAGAGGGAAATGTTACAGAGAGCAGGAGAGGTGTGGAAGTAATCAAGGATTTAGACAGCGCGAAGAAGCCGCACCAATTCTGCACTGAGCAGCACTCAGCTCTCTCAACAGTTAATCCACTTTGTTGAATTCTCTGTGTCTGAAAGGATCCACAGGTCCTTGGCATCTTTATGCACATTGCAGGATTACTGTGAGTGCACTCCGGAGTGCTCAGGTCATAGGTTAGAATCATTCATTCATTCAGAGTCTTAATATCCACCGCACGTTATGGAACGGTAGCACCATGTGTGTGTTTGTTCTCCATTCTTCTGATTCTGTTCTGGTGCACTGCATTTTACATCAGGGGCACTTAGAGTCTGCCTAATTTGGAACACATCTTAATAAATTTGGGTTATTTTCAGACTGGGCCTCTATTTTCAGACATTAATTTATGTATTTCTGGCTTGAGATCATTCTACAGGTCCATTTCTGCTCACTTCCAAACTTGTACCCAGAAAGACCTCTACTTTACAGGCTCCAGGCCTTCAAGAAGCCTGCACCCAGTATCCAAGACATCATTAAAACGATGACAAGAGGCAAGTAACCACATTTGCAACAAGCTCACTTTGTTTAAAATCTATACTACTAAAGGAAGGAACCAAGTTTCTTTCTGCTGCTATACGTTTCACTATGTGAATACCTATGGTTCTATAATTGCACAGACTGATAGCTGATATACATGTGATGTGTCAGAGGACATTTGTATCCGTGATTAACAACCCACTAATTACTTAATTACATATTTCTTTTTTTCCCATGCTAAAATTGGCCACCGACATCTTGGATTAACATCATTTCCACCGATTAGCACACACACATACCTCAACTCTCCGCATTGATCGCTACAAAATCCATCAATATCCACCATAAAATCAGGCCATCCACGCTCCATTCTTCAACAGACAGCTTCAAAAGACTCCAGCCATCAACTATACAGGTATTTATGGCGTTCAGTCACGCAGAAGAAGGCATGATTTCAGATGTTTACCTGCTGGGGCATAGTTTTGCATCAGGACTCGCCGATCATCTTGAAGGCCTACACGTTGTCCATCCCAGGGACGTGTCACGTGAGCTCAAACTATCAAACTTGGTCAAGAGGCCGTGCGTTAGCATGGGCTTATGGCCTAGTAATAATAAAAATAATAAGAAATAAAACCATAATTTCTTTTAGGCAATTTCAACACACTGCATTCTGTCTTGTGATTTGAACTAAAGAACTTGGCAGAAACGTCTGCATTTTTTATATCTCTATTGACACTAAAACAGCACAATATCTGTATTACTGTAGTGCACTTAGACGTGTGATGAGCACACAAAAGGTAGCAGCTCTGCAGTGATGGCTTTGGGGCAAACCGTGATGAAGAAACAGAATCAACCAGCACTTAACAGCAAAGACTCGCAGTCCACTGATGCATTGGTCACAGATGTTTGATTATCTTTGTGGTCTGATAATAGCTCAGCTTCACTCAGTGCTGCCATAGTGGTTCCCGTTGGAAGGGCTTTCCTGTAAACTGGTGTGCGAGGCTTCATCCTGTGACACCACTGCACCAACCGGCTGTTGAAAGAAGTTGGTCACCAAGAAAACCTGCAGAAAAAAATTGCAAGAAAATGAAATTAGAATACATTCAGCTGTGTTGTAATTGTTCTACTCATAGGGATAAAAGCATTTTTAGTCATCTTTAGAGCCGCAATATATTATAATTATAAATCACTCGAGACTTTATTTGATCGTGTAATTGATCAATAACGCAATAGATTAGTTACTGTATTGGTGTTATCCTGACACTGTAGGTTTTAGATCAAACTTACTGTGAGAATAGCTACTACAGCGCCCTGCAGGAGGCCTGTGAACACATCACTCCAGTGATGTTTGTAATCAGACACCCGGGACAGTCCCACGTACAGAGCCGTTAAAATCAGGAAGAACTGGACGGTCGGAAGCAAAAGCCTCGCCCATTGTGACTTCATCCTGGCATGGATGTACAGCTGCAGTAAAGAAAGGGATTTAAACTGTATAACAGGCAGAAAAGATGGAAAGACTCACTTCAGTGTACTGTAGTTTATCACATGAGGTGCCTTAAACTGAAGAGTAAAAATACCAGATGTTTCCATATAGCCCATGAGCACACAGTCAATTTTGACCTAATTGCTACCACCTAAGGTGGTAAGTTGCAATTAACTGCAACTGATCAGAGTACCTTGATTGACATTAACTGGTGGTAATTAACCTCAGCTGAGCAGAGCACCTTGATTGATATTAAATTTGTCTGAGATTCAAAACCACAAAATAATAGTTTTTCAGCAGTAACTCCTGTTGCCAGTGCATTTCATTTTCATCCTCATAATTATTATTATTATAAAAAAACACACACAAACAAGTAATAAAAAACATTATAAATGTAACATGGACACAAGAATGGCCAAAGCGTAACAAGCAGGCAAACAAGTTTGGAATGGCATATGTCACATGTACACAATTCCATAATTATTGGTCATTTGTGTAAACGTGGTAAAATATAGTGTTCACACATTACACTTACAGACTTCTGGCACACCGCATTGCCACAAAGTACAGAATTAGACGAATGGTCATTCGTCTGTGTCGCAACTGCGTCGCAAGCCCGGTGAGATACGGGCTTAAGCTGGCACCGCGCACAGGCGCAGCGGCTCACGGCTCTTCGATTCTGGTGCTATTTTTGTTTTTTGCACGTCTATGTGTTCGCTCTATTCTAAAAAAAAACAAAACAACAACAACAAAAAAACCCCCTGTAACTTATTTGCACTCACCACCTTGACGCAGCCCTTGCAATTTCGTTGTACTAGCAGCATTCCGTGTCCCAATACAATGACGATAAAGGCTTTCTATTCTATTCTATTCTATTCTAATGTATAATTTTCTATGCATTGAGGCAGATTTTGAGAGTGAATATAATGCCATCATCTTAGGAAATCAGTCAGTGATAATAAAGCAGATGAAGCAGAGGCATATAAACATTGTTTCTGACATTTTATTTGGGGTACAAATACTGAAATATAGAGTATGTACTTACTACAAGAAACACCATGCAGTACATAGAGAAGGATGAATGACCAGAGTAGAAGGACATTCTGCAAAAGATAAACAGATACTGAATGACAGTGAGGAGTGGCTTCGTAATGCAGTGAGTGAGTGAGCTCACCCCCTCCAGTTTCACGATAAGTCAAAAACAATAAATACTATTATCCTGTAACTCACCAAATTAAAATGGCACAAAAAGAGGCTAAACTGATTCAACTTTGCTTAACTTTGATGTGCCATATCAATCCAAAATGCAACTTTGTTTTGCTTATGTAATCAACCATACACCTGTCTGCCACCTGCTGAACACTGCAATCGGTTGGGAATGTCTGGACTTTTTGCAGGGAATAATCTTATCATCACATGCATGACTGAAATTAGGACCAGGTGTGGCTTAGTATACATGTAGTTTGAAATTAGCTTGTTTTTCAGTTTCTTTCATTTCCAAACATAACTGGGCTTGTTGCAGGGAATAATGAGGATACTATTGCGGTTAGAAAACATCCAGTGTCTGATTAACAAGTATTTCCGGAGATGGCTGAGATGGCTCCGGAGATGGTTCCTCCAAGCTTCACCGTGTTAGACTTCTACAGTCGGTCTGCAAAGTTGCAGCTCTTCCTTTCTTCATTGACTGAGATATTCAAGGCAGGAAAGGCGTGGCTTTACACGATGCTCCTTGATTCATCGGCCCAAGTCTTGAAACAGGTCCAACTAGAAGTTCAAACCAGCCGGAAGTGGTAAAGAGAAACAATACTCTCAGAAGCAGAATCCAACCTCAAGCTCAAAGAAGTGATTGGCGCTGTCCAGTCAAATAGACCAGACATTGGCCATTCCTCCCATTGGTTCTCTCAGTAAGGGCCCCATGGAGCTCCAGTACTAGTGATTGAGGAGCTGCCTCACTGGAAGAAGGAAGGCTACACGCAACACCAGCTGAATTTCATCCTTTGGACATCATCATTTGATCTAACTTGGCCCAACATGTGTATCTAGCGAAGCTGACTGTACCTTGGGAAGCCAACTTCATGTATACCTGTGAATGCAGCCACACCTGATACGAGGACCTCCGTGCTGCTTGTGAAAGCAGGGGATGTTCATACAATATTCTGCCCAATGAACTTGGCTGCCGTGTATTTATTGCCAAGTGGACTGTCAAACAAACAAAAAAAAGGTGTTGTCATGGTTATTCAGAGTGAAGTGGAATCACCATGAACCTGAATCTGGCAAGACGTCAAGAAATGGCTTCCACAAAACATCATGAAGCAGCTGCCTCACAACCACTTCAAGGCACCTCTGGCTGGCCATCATCCAGTAACCGCCCGAGCATGGATTGCGGGAGTAGGAGGTGAAACTCAAATATAGTAGCATTCCCGCTAGCGACAGGGGTGCTATTAAAAGTTGCAGCTGTATGTACCAGTCTTTGATTATGGTTTGGATAACTTTGATGCACCACATCAATAGAAAAAGCACATTGTTTTGCTAATTGATTTGTCTGGCACCTGGTCATGTCTGGGCTTGTTGCAGAGAAAATGCTTATTATCATGTGTATGATGGAAATTAGTAGCAGATGTGGTTGAAATTAATGTAGCTTGAATTTAACTTCTCATCTTCTGTCATTCCCAAAGCCTAGGTCTGATGGCCACCTAGGCAACCCCTGCTTGTGGTGCAAGAGAAATTAAATTATGGCACTCACGCAGTGGCACAGTTTCATGCATTGTCTAATTTTAACAGTTTGAGGCCTTGATTTCCAGCAATAAAAGCAAAATTTTCCTTATCATTTTACCATATATGAACACAAATTCAGAAATGAAGTCAAGAGCTCAAGCTGAAAATGGCAAGAATCAGTTTGCCATATGGGATAAAACCTTTAACACAGAGGAGGACATGTGCACATTACCAAGCAAGGCACGCACACAGGACCATTACCTTGACTCTTCTACCAGAAACTTGTCTCCGGTGCAGGTAAAGTTGTCTATGTAGTCCCCGGTTTTGCAGTTGATGTGATCCCAGACTGGTTTGCACACAGCCAGGAAGTTTGGTCGCAGGCGGCCAATGGAATACTTGGTGATGTCAGTCAGAGATTGGCTGGCAGCAGCTCCGAATAAGAAGCTTCCCACAACTTTGTAGACACATGACGCGTAGTAGGTCCCCAAAGATTGGTGGTTTACTCGAGACATGTAGACCGAAAGACACTCACCACAAATGATCTGTTTGGAGCAGAGAACAGACACTGAACACCTGCATCGAGCACCTTGAACACATGCAAAATATTGACACGGCAAACACAAGTGTCAACATTCTTCTGCAGTTAAGGTTGAAGAAGTTATGGAGAAAGAAGGCGGTTGACTTGCCACAATCAGTGTGAAGGGGATCATGACTCCGCCCAGCAGCTGGTAGGAGATGGTTTCCTCTCTGAGGGGGTATCTGATCGACTCATCGTCACAGAAGAAGCCCCGTTTAAATGGGTTGTGGTTAAGTGTAAGAATAAAAAATGGAAGTCCCACTGGTAAAGAAACATGAAAATTTTGTGCGTACACACACATAACAAAAATCATGTCAGATTGTTGCTTTTACTTACAAAGCAAATTAGAACATAAACACATGAAAACATCAATAATTTTGGTGAGTAACAAATACTCATATAACTAAGACTGAGGAGCTATGACATCTTATTACGCAATGATTACAATTACATTTTTTTTCGGAATTGACACTTAAGGCTGGTATCTCATTGAGAGACGACTATTTGGCGACTGTGACGACTGAAGTTTTAGACGACATCTAGACGAATTTGGCCAAGTTTTTGGCGACATTGGGGTGACAAATTTGTCACTTTTTGATGACCGTTTAATGAAGTAGATGACCGCTGGGCGTCTTGCTGAAGAATATTTGATATTTAATATTTGATTCGCTGAGCAGCGAATTTGTCGTCCCCAATTCGTTAATTACTCGCTAACGACCGCCGACCGCATTTCGACCATGATCCAACCTTGTAGCAAATGAAGCAAACCGAGCTACTGAAACAGACCGGGGGGGGGGGGGGCGGCGGGGGGCG
>OMMV01181587.1:0-18110 GCA_900302635.1 Chatrabus melanurus
GCAACAAATATAATAAACTTTGGGTTTAAAATCACCAACATTGTTGTTTAATTTGCCAGTTAATCTTGAACATGTTCAGACTGTGCCAATAAACAGGTTTCACAGGATAAAATGAATGTTGGTATGATCAGTGGGTAGAAAATGTCATTTTTCTCAAAACAGTTAAAATAGATTTATAGTGTTTTGGAAAAGAGCTCTTCATATATTGTTGTTTCGGCTACTTTATGGTGGGCAACAAAAAAAACAGAATAAGGAACAACTCAGAAAGGTTATTTACCACTGCTAATTAAATAATAATTCAAAATTTTTATCCAACAACTACAAGGAGACTTTTTTAAGGTTATACGGTCCAAGATTATTTATTATGAAAGAACTGGCCATAAATATCATATTTTTGCTGTATCATGAACCTCACCCCTCATGTTCCTTTTGCTGGGGTTCAAAGTCTCCTTTAGCTTCTGTGTTTGACAGCGAGGGATGTTCTGAATCTGTTGGTTCCTCCACCAGCTGAGAAAAATAACATGAATGTTATGAAGAATACACATTATAAATGTAATAATAACAGCCAAATATTCTGTGTCATTACTCACTGCAGAAACAGGTGATGTGTAAATGGCAGGTGCTGGTTCTACAGCTGGATCTTCTTCTGTGGTGGCTGAAGTATCACTTGATGCTGCTTCGGACAGTCCTGGCTGAATGGATGCTGCACCAAACCTGAACAGACACACCACTCTCTGGTTAGTAACTTGTTAGGTCAGTTGACCTGCATTTAGCTACAAATACAATCCAAGTTTATCAGCTTTGTTGTTCGTCTTTACGACACATTCTGTAGTCGTATTCATCTGGATCTCTGAGTTTATGAACTACGTGTATAAGATACTAAAGAGCTTTAAAATGTTGTTATTGTTCCTTTTCATTCTATCTTGTGTGAAATGTGAAAATAAGAAGGATGAGGCTTCAACTTGTCTCCTTTATGATACAATGAGATCAGGGTGCCTTGTTAATACAATTGTGGAACCCTGAGAGAACCACTGTCACCTGTGTTTTACAAAAGATAATCTGACTTGCCCACAACAGATATAAAGTGTAATAACCAACCATTACACACAGGATGCAGTCTTATCTCTTCTTAAATTAAAATTCATGCTGATTCAAGTCATCCTGCATCACTACACAACATTATAACGCCACAGTTTTAAAAATCAAAATATGTAACATCTTAAAATAATAAATTACTTCTACTCTAACAGGGCAGCCTCTTTTTTTAAAATTTAGTGGTTCATTCTTTTATAGATTTATTACAATTTAATACCAACAACCTTGATGTTTATTGGCATGCTTTAGCATGTTAAAATGTTTTAACATTTGCTATGGAGAAAAATTAATGGTATGAGTACTTAATTTAACAATTTTCACCATCTGCAAAATGTCACTTCACCTGAGTCAGAGTTTCCATGCAGAGGTAAAAGTCAGTCTGTTTTCACAAATCTCAGTTTTTCCACAGGAAGTGGTGTATGCTGCTACTCACAAGCACTGGTTTGTGCTCGCCACAATTTAGAAATAAGGCCCCAGGAGCGCCTTTTAAAAATGTCTCCTGTTATAATACTTTTTTTAATAGCAGCACATTTTCCATCATATTAAACTTC
Organism: Chatrabus melanurus; assembly: GCA_900302635.1. Classification (NCBI taxonomy): domain Eukaryota; kingdom Metazoa; phylum Chordata; class Actinopteri; order Batrachoidiformes; family Batrachoididae; genus Chatrabus; species Chatrabus melanurus. The sequence continues at coordinate 1,647 of OMMV01181587.1, forward strand.
TACTTTTCACAGGAAAATACATGACATTTTTCTTCAACTGCATGTTTGCATTTATTTATTGGTGACCTGTTTTGATGTCGTTAAAGACACTCAGTAACTTTGGGTTCTATCTTCCACCCTGCATAAAGCGACACACAGGACAACACAAGTGTTATTGCTGGTCTCCATCCAGGGCTCTACACTAACTTTTCCACTGGTCGCACCAGCACATGATTTGGTCGCACCCTTTTTTGGGGGGGGGTACAGCATAACCTCACAGCCAGCCTCCTCCTCTCTCTCCTCATTTTGCTTTTTGAAATAATCAGCGATAGACCGCTTCATTTGTGGAAATTTTAGCGAAACGCTTGTTGTCGTGAAGTTCTGTCTGTCTTTGATGTGTGATGCGCACACGCGGCGGCGCACTCTCTTCAGAACGTGAAAGTGCAGGTGATGGAGGAGAAGCCAGCGAAAAAGAGGGCAACTTTCAACCAAAATGTATAATACAGCGCCCGTGTTAGAGGGAGCATTAAAACATATGCACTCGCACGAATGCAACCAGATGAAATTCTTACTCGCACACGCTGAAAAAAAGGTTGCATATGCGACCATTTTGGTCGCAGTCTCGAGCCCTGTCTCCATCCAATGCAGCGTTCATTTGCGCCACACGTTTCACACCTGCGCTGAAGATAGAGTCTATTGTGTTATTGATTTGAACAGTTTTGATGCATACTTTATCGAGCCAGGCAGCAAACACTCACTCCGCAGGAGGTAGCTCATAGTTTTGCTCCTCTTCACTCATTGCTGTGAATGTCTGCTCAGTGGCGATGACCTTCTCTTCTTCCTTTGAATCAGATCCAGATGGCTGGGGAGCTTCGGCCATGCGTGAGTTCAGAATCTGTCAACAGTAAAATTCCAGTTCAGGTGGTCGTTGTGTCTCAGAGACAATAACAATGAGAATAATCCTGCGTGTGTGAACATTCTCACACCTTCAGTTCGGCCCTCAGCAGGATCTCACTCTCAGGCAAAGCTCCATCCAGATGGAACCACTGGTCGAGTACCAGCTGTGGTTCTGACAGCAGCTCTCTGACAGGAACCACCAGAGATCCTAGTGGCTGTTCCCATGCACTGGACAACTATGGAGAGCACAACAAATGTATAATATCAGCCAGAGCTTAAGATGTTTCTGATATTGGCAGCAAGCTTCAATGTATGTTTATTATTCCCCCTGAAATTTTTTTCTTTCTGTTTTGTGTGATCGCTCCTGTCTTGTCTGTCTGTCTGTCTACAGTAAAAGCTGTGGATGAATTGTGACAAAATGTTGTGGTGAAACGATCCTTCAATCAGGGATGAGTTGATGACATTTTAGTAATGAGGATGAGCTCCAAGTCCTCCTTATTTTTCCCTTTATTGCTTTCAGTATGATAGATTTTCCGTTTACTTCTTCTTTTTTTTTTTTTAAACACTCTCGCCTTATGATGTCACAACGATCTGATGGGTAACAAAGTCAGAATTCTGACTGCCCTCTTCTGTTGGCTGGTTGAGGTAACTGGCAGACATATATGCTCTCTGAGTACCCTTCTACTTCCCATGATGAAACACGGGTCAGTCACCTTCAGGATAAGCATCTCCTCTCTGGGGTCATGAACCAAGAAGTCGAACGCCTCATTCCACTGAGGTGATCTCGAGCGATCGCACACCTACAAAAACAAAAAGAGAAGAAGACAGTGTGGCATGTCCTCAAAGTGCACACATACAAAGACAAATGTGCAGACTCTATGTTCAGTAAAGATGTTACTTTTTTCAACCTTTCTTCTCATGTCTATAAAAAGAATCAATCATATGGTATTTTTGATGCATTTGATGATTTATCCCATATTTGCCTTTACTTGCTTCAGAACTGTGAGAAATCCTTTTTTTTTTTACCTTTTTGTTTTTGACTATTGATAAGGTAAAAAAAAAAAGGTTTGGTTAATGAGAAAACTTAAAGCAGAATTAATGTTTTATCGAACATTTACATGAGAAGATATTATATTTGTATGTTTATTCTAGGGCAGCACAGTGCCTTAGTGGTTAGCACTGTTGTTTCAGAATGTCCCAGGTTCTCTTCCGACCTGGTCCTTTCTGTGTGGAGTTTGCATGTTTTCCCCGTGTTTGTGTGGGTTCACTCTGGGTGCTCCGGCTTCCTCCCACTTACAAAGACATGCAGGTTAGGTGAACTGGAGACTCTAAATTGACCGTAGGTGTAAATGTGTTTGTCTATATGTGACTCTGTGATAGACTGGCGGCCTGTCCAGGGTGTATTCCGCCTCTCGCCCAATGACCGGCAAGATAGGCTCCAGCCCCCCGTGACCCTCAACTGGAATAGGCAGGTTAGAAAATGGATGGATGGATGGATGTTTATTCCATTATCACACTGCGTTTCTTATACAGTAAAAAAAAGAATTTTAATAAAAATGTAGTGTTTGATGTTTTTCTTCTTTAGTGGGTCAACAGGAAAACAAATTTGAAATATCCAAAAATTCTTAATAAAAAAGATCAAATGTGACAGGATCCCTTGAATTAAATATTGATTTCATCTGATGTCAACTGCCCCAGTTGCTACGTCTTACACATAGCCAGGGTTGCCAATTTAGCAACTTTGTCGCTAGATTTAGTGACCTTTTGACCTTCCCTAGTGACTAAAATTCCTATCTAGCAACTAGCGACAAATCTGGCAACTTTTATTCCACAAGAACAGGTCAGTTTGTAAATAGTTAGTTGATTATAATAAAATTAGAAAAACAACAAAAAAACAACAAAAAACAAAAGAACAACAAAATTACCGCTATATAGTCCCTACCCATCTTCCCCACCCCCAACCCACCAAAAAAAGCAACAACAAAAACAAGCAACAACCAAACAGGATGCCATTCAGCTTCCTGCCATATGCAACTTAGACATAATCATCACATAATCCAGCGACTTTTAGTGACATTTCAGAGAGTCAACAGCGACTTCTGGTGATATTTTTTGGCAACACTGCAAAATGCTAACAAAACACTAAATTCTAGAGTTTCCCCCCTTTTTTGGGTGGGGGGGAGTGCATATTTAATGTATAAAGCTGTAGATTGGCGATAGTATTTCAACTTCGTTCAAGCACAGAGCACTTGTAGACCCCGCGCTATGCACAAATGGATTTATGGTGGTTTTACGACAGAGTTTCATCGCGGTTTCGCCACTCCATGGGAGCGAATTAGCAAAATGACAGAGGAGCTTCCTCCTTCCATATATAGTTGTTGTTATTATCATCATTGATTGTCTTAAACAAGCAAATACAAAGTATGATTGTGCATTTGAGGTTTCCATTATTCATGTCATACCTTGGTTTTATAGCTTGTGTTCCCAAAAACAAGCTCAGCACCAGCCTTCGGCTCCTTTCCACTCTTCTTAAACTGGGTGCAGAAAAAAACCATATTTTCTGTTTATATTGTCTGTAATTAAGAAAAGCCTGAAATCCAGAATCCCTTCATACTAAGCAATAAAACATTACTGTCTTTCATCAATGCCATATAAACATACCAGCTGCTCAGGTAGAAACAACTATTTTTCAAAGTATTCTTTCATTTTAATTAACTGATACCCTCAAGCAGTTTAAATGCATATTTTCTCACAAACTACGGATCTATTTATTTATCAAAACAAAATCAAATATTCAGAGACATCACATTTAATACAGTGTTCTTCAGGGTCGACGATTACTTACAGGCAGAGTGTCTGCTCTGTCCACGTAAACAAAGAGCAGGGCTGCAGACGGGACGCTCTTATTCTGATAAGTCTGGAGAGACTGGAGCTGCATCACCTGCAAAAGTGCATCAAATGGAAAATACGCCAGAATGATTCATGATTCACGTTTGCAAAGCTAAACAGGGGTAAACACTCAAATAATTGACACTAACTTGGTCCAGTGCATCATTCTGAGACTCTGTGGGAACCCACTCCAGTATCAGACGGACACGACCAGACTTCACGTCATTCAGCGGGTACCACTGGAACACAAGCAATTAATGAATCACGGACTATGAATAAACCAGAACATAAGATATACTGCTATACTGTTCTGTACTCACCTGGTCTGTGTACTGGGACTGGATGATATCTGCCACACTGACTTTAAATCTGCTCACAAACAAGATTATTATACACAGTGTAGACAATAAAAACAGCTGGACAATCTGCGAAGTGTCATCTAACTTGTAAAAAGGACTGACACAACAAGAAACACAAAAGTTAGTTTCCAAAACTCGGAAAAGTTTGTTTACATCAATAATATCTGTAAACACGAGGAAAAAAAACAGTCTAATGCTTCCTTTGAGAAACATTGGTAAGTCATGAACTTCTGAACACTCCGTCTTAGTGCTTCTCGTCTGCAAACCCGGGGAGGAAGACAACTGGTGTAAAAATATGGTACAAGCCAGAGTAATTACAGCTTTGTACTTTTCCATTAGATTTGACTTTTATTCGATTTTAAATTTTTGTTTTCAGTTCAGTTTTGTTTGTTTGATGAGTGATAATGTGGAAGCTGAGTGTTATTGTGCTTCCCTGTGATCCCGCCTATTTAAGGTGTGTCTGAATATTGCACTGCATAAATACCAGAAAAACTCTGCACTCGACTTTAGACCAGGTTTTTGGGTGGTCTATGACATAATTACTTTCTGCTGCCACAGGATGGCAACGCATCATCACTGCGTCTGACCGCACCTCATTTTAAGACCAACACGACCATCGATCCCACAAATGAGTGCAGTGAAAATGACAACTGCTTTAATACTGTCACAGGAAATAGCAAAAATCTGAAGAGTCTTGCACTCTCTGTTGGACAGCGAACATCCACATCGTCCTCACCTGCCTAAGAAGTCATCTTTGTCCACGTCTTTGTCATAAAGCTCAACCTGCACCTCTAGTTCTGACTGAGGTCTCAGCACCACCTGAAATAATGCAACAACAACACCAGCAGCAGCTTGATGAGTTTTAGAAACACACTTAACATTAATACAAAATTCGCCCCTATGAAGGAATATTACTTGCATAACTTCGTACACACCTCATACATCTCATTCCAAACTGGATTAAGACTGTTCTTGATCACGTTACTCTTAAACATGACTTTGTCGATGCTGATCTTGGCATAGGGGTCACTCTTGCCTTTCACCATCCCCCCCATCAGCTTATCTTTGGCAATCAAACTCTGGGCCTCCAACAGGTGTATTCTAAGCAGGCCCTAAAGGAAAGACATGAATAAATACAGAGACGGTAAAACAAATGTAGCCACAAAATAAAGGGTAGAAAGTTCTACAAGCAACAGTGAAAACAGTCAACAGATTTTATGCTTAAAAGCTGAAACAAGCAGCATTTCCAATAAATAACAGATCCATAACATCACAGGATATCATTAAATGTCTCAGTCCAGTGCGTCCTACTCCTCTGAGTTGCGAGTGGATTTGTTGATTTACCTCTTTAGCAAAGTTGGTATCTGGGGAAGCGTGTGGAGGTCGTGTTATGGTAGGACTTTGAAATTCTTCGACCTGCTCTTCAACCACATCAGCTGACATTTTCTCTACATCGACGTCCTCATGCGAAGACTCCTGAGAGACAATAGTCTCCACAGGAGGAGGATCCACTGAACTTGACCTAAAAGCACAAACGGTGGTAATAAAGGACATGTAATATACACAGAAAGAGAAGATGAGTTTTTCTTTGCGGAATAACTGTCTCACCTCAGCATGGTGTCTGTCTCCTGTTTTTGAGGAGCAGGGGAGGACTCTGTCACTGATGAGACTTTAGGCTTATCAGAGATCCCTGCACATTTGCTGGGGATCAGCATCTGTTATTAAAACAATACTGTTAGGCTATTTGTTTACTTCACAAACTGCTCGAGCTGGAACAAAATTAAAGAACTAACTGAAATATAAAGAAAGGGGGAACAGCTGGAAAGATACACATATAGGAAAAGAGATTTCAAAAAAGGCTATAACCGAGATAAAGGTATAGTGGACATAAAAAGTCTACACACCTGTGGGATTTTACACTTTTTAATTTCTTTATGCCATTTAAAAATAATTCAGGCTTCTTTGTATTAAAATTTGTGAAATTATGCCCTTTAAAGTCACAATGAAAACAAATCTCGACAACATGATATAAATTAAATAAAAATATCAAAGCCAAAATAATGTATTGCATAAGTATGGGCATCCTTTACTATATAACAACTAAATCATCACTTTTACAGCCAGTTTTCTTTAGACAAGTCAGGGGATTGATACAGGAACTTGTCACTGAATATATCACTGGTCTTTATTTACATTACATGAACATTAACATCAATCATGAAGAAATACAAACAGCATGGTATGTTAAATCTGTCTGGAGTAGGCAGTTCTCAAAAACTGAGAGACTGTGCAAGAAGATTAGTGAGGGAAGCCACCAAGACACCCGTGGTAACTCTGAAGGTGTTATAGGCTGCTATGGCTGTGATTAGAGAGACTGTGCATAGGGAAACGTTTGTCTGTTACATGACCAGTTATACAGCTTCATGGTGGAGTGGAACAGAGATGGATTTTACAAAGGAAAAAAAAAAATCTAATCTAGGCTTGTGTCTCCCGTGTGCCTTCTGGCAAACTGCAGCTGAAATTTCATGTGTTCTTTTTAAGAAAATTCTTCTCTACTCAATGGTTTTAAGAAATTAAAATGTGCAAAAGCCCAAGGGTATGTAGAAGAAATGTAGAAACAAGAAACACAGATATACAGCAGATTTAAATAAAAAGCAAAAAGAAAGAAAACCAAAACACAGATGAATAAATTTGATTCCAACCTTCAGCTCAGCCTTCAGCAGGATCTGACTGTGTGGTGATGCTCCATCCAAATGGAACCACTGATCCAGAACCAATTGTGGTTCAGAGAGCAGTTCTCTGATTGGAACCGTCAGGGAACCAATGGGCAACATCCAGCTGTGAGACAGCTGCAGAAACGCAAAGCAGCAGACTTACACGGGAGCTATTTTTCTTACTGTAGCAGAGGTCAGGTACTGAAGCCACATTACCTTGACTACAAGAATATCTTCTCTGGGGTCACGAACCAGGAAGCAGAACGCTTCATTCCACTGAGGTGATGTGGTGCGATCGCACACCTTCAGACACGGAACACGTTGTCACTCTAGAAGTTCTATATTAGTAAGTATTACAAATGAAACTCCACTGAATGAGGTTTGGAGTCCTACCGTAGTTTTGTGGGACATTTCTCCAAGTCTGAGCTCAGCGCCAACTTTTGGGTCTTTACCACTCTTCTTCACCTGTACATGTAATAATAGTAATAATATGCACATACCGCCAATATTACGTTTAAAGGTTTGCTGCTTATGCTAGCGTCCTCCTTCACAGCAGTAAGAACAGACTCACTGGTAAACTGTCTGCTTGCTCGATGTAGACAAACAGAAGTCCTGCTGACAGAACTACTTTGTTCTGGAAGGACTGTCTAGAATGGAACTGAAGAACCTAAAGACAAAGGAAGCAGTCAGCCACTGTGGATCCAGTTTACCAACATGTGACCATTAATGAAGAACCAACAAGTAAATACTAACCTGGTCCAATCTGTCTGACTCTGTGGCTGTTGGAACCCATTCCAGTACCAGATGAACTCGACCAGACTTCACACCACTGAGGTTATACCACTAAGAGATAAATGCCACACACATAATTGTAACTCAGAATTTACACTCTGAGCTTTTTAATATTATTTAATTCTACTGAAATCCAAACATTGCGGACACAAACATGAAAACGATATAATAGATTTGACCTTAAAGGGGTCATATTATACCGTTTTTCAGCAAATAAACATTGGGTATAGGCTGTCTTTAAAACAGATATTACAGTTTGTAGCCACAAATACACCAGACGCTGACTTAATGCAATCCAAAATAAATAAATAAATACTTCAAGTCTCAGTGAAACAATTTATTTTGTGCCTGTTGCTTTAAATAGAAAGGAGCTTGCCACACCCCTTCTCCTTTTAGAGAAGGGGCTTCTGTCAATCTCTCTCCCACAGGACTTGTGGGCATTTCTCACAGAGCACAGACGAGCTCAGTGGGCATGTCTCATCAAGATGATACGATAAATATAGATGTCTGTGACATATGTCACAGTAGTCTAAAATGAGCCGTTTATGGTGTAGAGTTTTCTTATTGCATAAGGCTTTCAACAGGCACAGATAAAGGATTATGAGACTTTGAGGTTGTTTTGCATTTAACCCAAGCCATATTTAACTGTAAATGTTACAATAAAACTTACTTTGCACAGTGTGACCCCTTTAATAGCTTTCATGATCATCTGTGTGCTGTAAAAATCTGCTTTGCATATGTTTGCAGAGGGTTCATCATCTTATTGGAGAGCACGGGAGATCTATGAACCCTTGTGAGTTACCCTTAAATTACTTTATATTAATACTATTTTTGCATTTTCTTTATTTTGACAACACTTTGAATCTGAGAATGCATAAATGTGTTCGGTTGAAGGATCCCACCTGATCAGTGTACTGAGACTCAATGATGTCCTTTAGACTGACCTTCAGCCTGTATAATATGATATGCATGATTAGATTATGTAACTTAATTATGTTATTGAGCACTGATTAAATTAGACATAGCTACCTGCCCATGAAATCATCCTTCACGTCCATGTCTTTGTCAAAGACCTCCAAATGGAGCTCCTGACCGGGCAGCTGGGTCAGAATCACCTGAGGGATGATCAAAGCTGCAGATTTAACAAGACCGTCTAAACAATTACAAATACATGGAACATTTAAATGATTTTTGTTAATACACAACAATCACTATAACCTTGTGTCGTTTACCTCATACATCTCATTCCAGGTGGGGTTAAGATTACTCTTAATAACTTGACTTGTGAAAGTTTCTCCTCCAATGTTGACCTTGACATAGGGGTCGCTCTTGCCTTTCACCATGCCCCCCATTAGGTTATCTTTAGGGACAAGATTTTGGCCTCCCAGCAGGTGAATTCTAAGCAGTCCCTGAACAAAACAAAAAACAAACAAACAAATACGCTTTATTAACTGCAACAGGCTTGCAGATTTTAAAATCTGCACTGTCCTCCATTACCTCTGTTGCAAAGCTGGGATGAGGGGAGGTCTGCTGGGGCCGCTGTTTAGACAATCCAGACTCCAGATTAGACGACACATCAGACTGAATGCGGTCCTCATCTAACCACAAGACCTGTGATATAAAAAGAGAAACGTAATCAAAATTAAACTTTTATTCAGTAATTAGTGATCTCCAACACTATGACTAGAATTATTTTTCAGCATTTGTTTGTATGTTCATAATATACTGGAGGAAATGTGTATGAGTCCAGTCGTTCGTTACCCTGAGGACTGTGTTGATATAGATACGACTGGCAGATCCAGAGTTGTCCAGCTGGAACCATTGGTCCAGAGAAAGGCCAGAACTGGAAAGCAGACGGGACACTGGGATTTTCAGACTGCCCAAAGTCTGCACACGGTCAGCATCCTTCACCTGGTTAATTTAACATGAAGGACATTCAAAAACAGACCACAGTTAAAGGAAAGGAACAATCACAATGGGTTTGACTATCAAAATGCCAAACATGAAGTTATGTGCAGAGTAGCTGGTCTTAAAAACTGTTACCTGAATATCAATGTCCTGCGTGCGTGGATCTTGGATGAAGAAGGTGAAAGCTTCCTCCCACTCTGGATTGATGGTCGTGTAACAAGTCTAAAGATAAAAATAAATAATAAGCTTGAGTATAATTTAAAAAACAGATTGCTGGATAAAAAGGAATGGTACAACATTTACAGCATTTTAACAGTCTTCTACAGTAAACATGTAATATGTACCGTTAAAAGTGTTTCTTTATTTTGACACATGAACAAAAAAGTGGCACTTCATAGTGGCTGAATAATTGCTGTACCTCAACTGGAAATCCCGAAAACAAAACAACAGTTTTGTTTGTTTGTTTTTGTGGGGAAGGCAGTGATTGATCAATACTATTTCCAATATTTGCAAAAATCATTTACTAATTGATTTTTTTTTTTTTTTTTTACATCCATTGACTGTGGATAACAATTTGGTTCTTGGTATCTTCCATCTGGCTCGATGAAGACCTGAAGCAAACATTCAAATAAATTGACACAAAAGAGTGGGCAGCAAGATGGTTTAGTGGTTAGCACTACTGCCTCACAGCGAGAAGGTCCCAGGTTCTGACCTGGTCCTTTCTGTGTAGAGTTTGCATGTTCTCCCCGTGTTTGTGTGGGTTCCCTCTGGGTGCTCCGGCTTCCTCCCACTTCCAAAGACATGCAGGTTAGTTCAATTTGTGACTCTAAATTGACCATAGGTGTGAATGAGTTTGTCTGTCTGTATGCGTCATTCCTGCGATAGACTGGCGACCTGTTGAGGCTGTACCCCGGCTCTCGCCCAATGACCACTGGGATAGGCTCCAGCCCTCCGTGACCCTTAACAGGACTAAGTGGGTTTGGGAAATGAATGAATGACACAAAAGACACTGAATCCCTGCTCAACCTTTAATCCTATTAAAAACAAGCAGCCGGGCGCCAGTGGCTGAGGGGTTAAGGCGCGTACATGCCGCAGTGTCCCGTTTCGAATCCCAAACGGGTGAAGTCTTTGCTGCGTGTCGCTTCCCATCTCTCTGATTCCGTGTTTCCTGTCTATCTCTACTGTCTGTCATAAAGGCTGAAATGCCCAAAAATATAAAAACAAACAAGTAGCTGGCCTTGGTAGCTAGCAGACCATCAACCACACCTGCTCCTAATTTCCATCATGCATATGATGATAAGATTATTCACTGCAAACAGTCCAAACATGTCCAGCAGGTGGCAAGCAGGTCTATGGTAAATTACATAAGCAAAACAAAGCTGCTTTTTATATTGATCTAGTGCATCAACATTAACCAACGTCTAATCATTTTATCCTCATTATATGCCCTTTTAATTTGCTGAGTTACAGTTACAAGATGACAACATTTATTGATTTTGAGTTATTGTGTTAACAAATTGGAGGGGATGGACTCATTTATCTAATTCATTTACCATATTTTCTGGACTATAAGTCACGTTTTTGGGGTTTTTTTTTTTAAACTTGTTTGGCTGGTCCTGCAACTTACATAAGGAAAAAATGCTGCATTACCATCTATGGCCATAAGATGGCGTCCTCTACGCGTGTGACAAGCTGCTCCTCTATACTGAGTTGAAAAAGGTACTGTGATTCATACCCCTGAGCAGAAGGTGGCAGTAATACACCATTACGCTAGATGCCAACCGCCATAAAACAAGAAGAAGATCTGAATGAGAAGGACATGCTGGGTCTCAGAGAGCAAGTGAAATTAATAAATCATGCTCTCAAACTGAAAGAACACAATCTTGAATAAAGAGAGGAAATAACCTAACCTTCATACTACTCTGCACTCCACTTGTTTGGACTGTGTGGGACAGCCAGAACAGCAACAAGGAGGATGGCTAGGCTAAGGTAAGGCTAACTGTAATGTTTTTAAATTTAATTACATTTAGTGAGGTAAACGTGCAAACGTTTAGCTCTGCGCAGTTTGAATTTGAGTTCTTTGTGCCTGGTACAATGCTTTCATCAATAATAGAGAATGAGAAATTATGCACCTTGCTCTCTTTAGTGACGTCCTGCAAAGACAACTGCACCATGGGATTGGGCTCCTTATTTCCCTTCTTCATCTAAAAGATGGAAACAGATGCAAACCAATAAGAGCCCATAGCACAACATGTTAAACATTACATTCTGTAAACAGGGCAACAAAAAAGATCTATGTGCCATTCTGACAATGTGCGGTTATGTGAATAATAACACTGCCATGGCAACAGCAAAAACAACTGAAAGGAACCACAATGCTGTATGACTTAATCAGGAAATATAAATCTGCAGTGAAACAAGCCACAAGAGCGTTTCATGGCAGAGATTCTCTCACTGCTGATGCCCTTTGAGTGTGGATTGATAACAAAAGTAAACATTGTAAGAATTATTGCGTTTGACAGCATTTTGTTATCCACACTCATCCGTGCTGCAACAGACAGAACAAGGTTCCAGCCTTATGGAATGTCAAATCGATTTCAGTTCAGCTACGCCTCAGTGTAACCACACAGGAAGCAGCTCTGTGCTGAGCACCAACTGGGGCATGGCAGCTAAACACTTTTGACTCACAGGAAGTGCCTCAGCCTTGTCCAGATACACAACCAAGATGGCTGAAGAAGGTGGATCAGCAGTCTTACTAGTCACACTTTCATTTCTCTTCAGGATCTGGGGGAGGATATTGCATAAGTCATTTCTTTTCTCACAGTGATAGTTCTGCAAAGCAACATAATGCTAACCAATAAACAAACACATCGGTAACGTATCATCGACCGTAAAGGATCGAGACCTGTTCCAGTCGATCAGTGGTCGGCAGCAAGGCCAACCACTCCAGTCTGAGATGCACTCGTCCTGACTGAGCATCTTTCAAACTGAACCACTGCAAAGATAGCGACAGACAAGCATTTATAACCCTTTAACAATAAAAACTGTGACGTCATAAAGGACGACTGACCTGAATTTACTTACATCATCTACAAGGATGGACTTCTTCACTATACCCAAATCCAATTTGGTCCTAAATGGAAGAGAAGTGTAGAAAATAACTGAACAAAACATCATGCCGTTTAAATTTGATTGTGCAACTACAATGTGCAAAAAAGCTGAACTTTATGAGATGAAAGGAAAAGGTCCTGAAAGGTGACGGATGCGAGCTCATACTGTGAGCTTCAACAGACACGCCGACGAAACGTGAACTTCGCATATGTACCTGCCCAGGAAATCATCCTGGTCTGCGTCTTTGTCATATACCTCCACCTCCAACTCCTGACCAGGCACTTCATGGACTATAACCTGATGTGTCAGACACACACACATACACACACACATAACATGACAACTGACAGAGGGATTTTGCATGGATGCTGCCTGTGGCCTGTTCCATCCAGCGTGAATGAAAATGACACACACTGGTCTGTGCAACAGTCAGATTCCTCAAATACAAGAACAAAATGAAATGACAAATGATATCAAATGCATTCATGAAAAACACAGAGGCGTCCACCGCCACTTGTAGATGCAGATTAATGATAGCACAAGTATCTAACGTTCCACACATCCTCCCCTCTCCTCACCTCATACGTCTCTGCCCACTTTGGAGAAACTGTGTTGTCTACATGTTTGGACTTGAAGACTTGAGGGCCCACTCTAACCAGGGCATAGGGGTCAGACAAGCCAGCCATAATCCCTTTCACATAGCTGTCCTTAGCTGCCAGATTGTCTGCCTCCAGTAGATGGATACGTACCACACCCTGAGAGAGAAAGAAAGAATAAGAAATATATGGCCGTGGAATTAATATCGTGGTCTCTCTCGCTCTGCAGGTGCATATTTAGACCTTACCCGGGGTAAAGGAGAGCGCAGTTGGGCCACATGCAGGCCTGGAACCAGGGGGACAACCAAGCGGTTGGGCAGCACCAGGAAGGAAGCGATGGCATCCATAATCATGCTATCAGACATGACACTGACACAAAGGGGAAAGTGGCTTTAGAGTGAAACCAAATCCTACTGTAGAGCATCATTTACTTTTCTCGGTGTAACAAGAAGCACATGAATTTCTCAGTGTCACACCAAGATTGTACAGTTTGCATTAACTATATCCACATATGTCGTTATCATATGTCGTTTCTGGTTAACATATGCAGTACTGTGTAAACCTTTTCGGCTTTTATCCGGCATTCTTACTTTATGGCTGCTGGAATGATTTATGCAAATTAGTTGTCAAATTAGCATATTTGTATCAGACATAATATTGGTGCCACCACCACCATAACATACATTGTGAATATAAAGTCAATCATAATACATTTGCAAGTAGTCTTTCGTAGAAAAACAGACTTCCCAATAAATATACAAATATATGCAGCACACAATAATAAAATCTAATGAGATTATTTACTCCCCACAGGGTACCCATGGTGTACGTATCAAGTGTCCAGGATGTATTGTTAATGAGTTACTGTATTGTGCTCGCAAGAGAAATCACTTCATACTCATTAATATACAAATATAATGAGGCTAAAGCAGATGGCCACCCCACTGAGTCTGGTCTGCTTGAGGTTACTTCCTCTAAAATAACAAAAAATGATTTGGGGGTTTTTCCTTATTACAGTGACCAATGTGCTTGCTGATGGGGTCGGTAAGGTTTAAACCATACTCGTGCAAAGAGTTTTGAGGTGACTTATGTTATGATTTGGCACTATATAAATAAATTCAATTGAATATAAACCAAATAAACATCAAATATAATCAGCCTTATGAAGTGTCAACCATGTATTAATGAATTATCATGTTCACAAAAGAAATAATTGAATTCTCATTAATATTAAACATGTGCATCAAATAACCCTAAAATCTATTCAACTGATTTACTCCCAAGGGTATACCTATGTTGTTAGTATGAACTTTCTAGGATGTATTACTAACGAGTTATTGTATTCACAAGAGAAATCACGTCATCCTCATTAATATGTAAATGTGCAGGTAAGAGGTGTCTACAATGAATTTTTTGTGAGTTATCATGTCACAAAAAGAAATAATGTCATCATCATTAATATGTAAATATATGTACCAAAAAAACTCCTAAAATATAATCATATCATCTACTACCTACGGCATACCTACGGTGTAAGGATGCTATGAATTTTTCTTGAGTTAGAATGTGTCCACACAGACAGAAAACAGACAGTTGCGTGGATGATGATATTATGTCCCGCATGCTACGTAGGTAATGGTAGAACACAATAATAAAAAAAAAAGCTCACTCTTATAAAATATTGTGTGGAGATCATAAGTTTTACTATGCAATCTAAACTGAAGCTACTGCAGCATGACTCACTTCAGCCCAGGGATGTCCAACAAATTAGTGAGTCCAGTCCAATTGATGTCTAGTTTCTGGGAAGTGATAAGACAGAAGATTGTGTTGCATGCAGCAGATCAATCAGGATTGATGAGAAATCAATAATATGACAAGCATAAATGACTGAGATATACAACAGTTCCAGGAACAGAGTTGAAGGCTAACGAGAAACAGACAAATAGAGGTGCTTGTACATGGACCTACAGGCCTCTGGATGAAAAACATGGTGACCGCACCCACGATGGGCACATCTCCAATCAGAGGCTCCAGAATGACCCGCATCATCCCATGCAGCTTAAGACAGAAACAGAAAGGACACCTGTGAAAACCTTCAAAAGTCAATAATACAACTACATATTTCAGTGTAATCTTCAGCAATCTTTAGGCAATTTCTTTGTATCATACTATAATTTGGACAACGTTAGTCTGTTCCCCTACTCCTCCCAGGTCCTTTCGCAGATTTCCACCAAACTTGGTGTATGGATGAAAAGCGATCCCGGAATTGCCCTTAAACGGTTTGATTTGGCAAAGGTCAAGGTCATTGGAGTCAACAGCTTCACTCCAATTTACACCAAACTTGGCACACATATGTTGGTGGGTTCCGGAATTGCCCAGCAAGGTCAAAATTGCCAGAGGTCAATCATTGGGGCCAAGGTCATGTCTGACTGGCTGTTTGCTGGCCTATTCCTCTGAGGTCCTTTTGCTGATTTCTACCAACCTTGGTATGTCAATGAAAGTTAAGGCCGAAATTGGCCTTAAAGAATTCATTTTGGCAAAGGTCAAAGTCAAGGAATTTGATTTTCAACCTGATTTGGACCAAATATGGCACAAGCTTTAGTGGATTCCAGAATTACCCTGACAAGGTCAACCAGAGGTCAATCATTTGGGTGAAGATCAAGGACACTGGGCTTAAATGTCAGACTGCTGTAGCCCTTACTGGCTTCATGCCAAAGGGTACTATTACGTAGTTATGTATAATATGTAATATGTCACTGTAATGTGACAAAATAATATTTTTACACTTGACAGGAAAACAAACCTGTATCCCTTTGACTCCTGCTTTGCAGAAATATCGCTTCACCTCAACGTTGATCTCCACATTTCCAACATAGCTGAAGAGAAAAAGAAACAAAATGTTGACTAATATTTAAAAAAAGGGGTGAAAGCAATACTCTAAAGAGTGATACCAAACTACTCACCTAATATACAGATCGAGCAGAACCTGTCCCTTGTCATTCTCTGTGTGTGCCTTGATACCTTCGACCTTCATAGCCTGCAGCAAACAGAAAACACTTTCAATTCCCTTTTTCATTTCACAAATAGTTGTGAATCTTTATCACAAACGTTTGCACGAATAATGGTGGAATAGTATCACCTTGTCGCCCATGTCCACCTTATTGAAGCTGAGTGTCTGCAAGTGGGTACTTGAAGCTCGGATAGATGGAGCAATGGTTT
>OMMV01181633.1:0-12392 GCA_900302635.1 Chatrabus melanurus
AATTACAGAAAAATATTATTTAAACTAGAAAGCACTCAGAGCGCAAACCTCCGCCAAGGCAGTTCAGTCCCCCATAATGTAGAGATGTTCTTTTCCAGCAGACGGACTTCTGAGAACCCAATGATAATGCCAGCATAAACCATTTTGGTAGAGATTAATATCCAACTCAATCAATAAATCTTTATTTTTTTTAATATCCCAGATTTACATGATAATCCGGATCACCACCAAAATCTAATCGATTGGTCCTTGGGCCATTTCCCACTTATCCTGAAAATTTCATCAAAATTGGTCCATAACTTTTTGAGTTATGTTGTGGACAAACAGACAGACAGACAGACAAACAGACAGACAAACGCCGGCAAAAACATAACCTCCTTGGCGGAGGTAATAATGTCAGTTAACAAATATGCCTCTGTAGCCCATTTTCAAACCCTCTCTGCATAAACACTAACAAAAGAATTAAATGATTAAAAAACAAACCATATATAATATTGTTAGACAGTAATAATATGCAATTTTTGTTTATTGCATTTTGTAATGACATTCAAATAAATGTTTTTTGACTTGAAAATATCTAAAGCTGCAATACCCAGCGTTTACCACTAGATGTCAATATAACTTGCTAAATGTGTTTGATTTGGGTTATTGGAACAGTTCCCATAACTTCTATATTAGATTTTTGTTTGTTTGTTTGTTTAAGACAAAAGAAACAAATAATATATTTTAGAGGGAAAATGTTTACTGAAATTTTTGTATCCATGTCCAACTGGAAGAAATATTTTACTAAAACAAAATTATATCCACAATGCTGATATTTCTAAAATTCCCAATCCTTCCAAAATGCAAGGATGTGCATTATAATGTTATATCAATCTAATAAGTATCTTAGCTTAAGATCCAAGTTACAATCAAACAGCTCAATCAGTGTCAATAAGAAACCGAACATTTATTACTGCAATTCTTCTCAGCAAGAGATGATCCTAAATGGGAACCCCTCAGATTTTTATGATACTTAAATACCTGACCTGAAATTAGTAACATCTCATTTTTGGACAGAGACAAAATTTCAAGATTTTTTAAAATTGGAAGTGAATATTTATTTTTGGCCTTGGTGGAGGTATGCTGATTAAGTGCTGTTCTGTGTAAAATATGTTACCAAAACCAGATTTTTATGGGGAAAACTTCATATTATTTTGTAATATTACATTTTATTAAAAAAAATTATACCTGTTCAGTCTGAATGTAAAAGGAGTTGTTAACTAAGCACTAATGCTACCTATAAAATGATTGTGTGAAAGTAGGAAGAACATAATTAAAATATTTTAGATGAAAATAAAGCATTGTTGGCAAGAAAATATAACTGATGAAACATGAATTCTGCCACTTTCACAGGGTACATTATTGATGCAATTACCTGCAACAAGTATTTGAATATACAGCAGTTGGTGATCCATGTATTACCGGTACTTATGGACTGCACTGCATTTATCTGCATCATGTGTCTAACAGCTGTCACTTATAATAAAAACACTATCTCCAAGTCTAACAATGTGAAAATACATTAAATTTTACTTTTGTATTGCAAAGCTATGAGAATATGGATGTATAAAGTTTATGTAGCGCCACAGCTTTGTCCTAAACATGCATTTATATATTTTTTTTACATGAAATGTGTCATCCATTATCGCTGTAAAGGACAGAAGAGGAAAAGCAACGTAGAGGCTGAAATCATCAACAAGCCTTTCAGCTAATAGCAGCAACAGCAGCCACCAGCATAGTGATGTGCACCGACTTAATTAGATTACCAGCATGTGGTAACTAGTGCCAGAATAACTGTGCCATTTGTGACCTACACCAGCTTCTCTAAAATCATAATCGTGCATAAAGCTGTCATTGAAATGTCACACATAAAAAGAGGTGATTTAATATCATCTGGCAAACACACATCATATATACATAAAATATTTCAGTTTCCAAAAGTGCTATCTGTGCTTTTGGATTTCTAATGTATTTGAGAGACAATCGTACGTTTCCACCAGAGTAAAGGAATAAGAGCTGTGAAAGTTGGGTGTACGGTTGCTGTTGGGAACAGGACTTCCTGATCAATTTACACAATCCAAGTGTCAATGTAAAGAAAACAAGAGTAAATTCATGTTGACAGACAAGTAGAAATCATACAACATAAATACTTAAAATATTTGAACTATATGTTATTAGTAAACTCAATACTGTACACTTAGGTGTTTGAAGCATTTTTAATTAGCACTCCTTAACAAAAGATTGCAAAAGACTATGAACAGTTACAATCATCTTCTTCATTGTGTTGTACAATTTCAAATAGATTTTAAACTCCTGAAACAGACGATGTAAAATAATCTAAAATTTAAAAAAGTACTGTACATCTATGCCCACATCATGTCACATACAATCATACACATTCTGATAAGATTCTTCACACACACCTGAACATCAGTGGTTACTCTATGGCTCACTCATTCTGTACCGTCCTCTTAACACTATCTCATATGGTACTATAGACATACTTGGGAGAGTACTACAGCCATCTTATAGTCAAATATTTACACGTTCATACAAAAACCTGACAGAAAAGAGTGAAGATCATCATGATGTAGAGAGGCACGGGACATCAGGTCTTCAGCTTTTTGGACTGAATACAGGAGTCCAAGTCCTGCTCAGTTCTTTTTGTGAAGAAACTTCATTTTACTTCCTGAAAACAGCAAAACAAACAAATAAATCAAATGTGCCAGACATAAAATTACAGCAATATAAGAAGCTTAAAATGTGGATATCAAATATTGGAGATGGTCAGACTGTGTGAGGTTTGGACCTTGGTTTTCCTGTTTTTATCATTTGTATTTAGCAGATAATACTATATATCTGCTAATGTTACACTTTCACCACATAAAGAACATACAGTTCTGATCACTGGGTCCAGGAAGTCATTGAAAGCCTGGATCTCTTGATCCAAGACAATCACAAATCCAGACACTGACTCTTCACTCAGCTTCTAGGGTACTGCAATCAGGGCATCCACTGATTCTGCAAAGATCTTAGCATCGTCAGCAAAGTCAAGGTCGGTTACCTTTCCTCGCCAACAAAAACACCTAAGGTGCTGGTTTCTACAACCCTACCCAACACCCAGTCCATCCAAGCACTGAACAGTGTAGGAGCCAGGTTCAGAAATTCTGCCCCCGCTCGATACAGCACTCACAGCACTGGTTCACAGGCTGGCTACGATGTGTAGGAATGTTTTGGGGATCTCGTGAATTCTTAGGATGTTCCAGTGACCAACCTGGCCAATCACATCAAACGTTTTGTGAAAATCAACACAGGCTGCAAAGAAGCACTGCCGATATTCAAGGATCAAGGATCACAGAGATACAAAGTAAAACATGCAGTGAAATGAAGTAGGGTGCTCTGTTTCAATTTTGTGCATATCAAGGAAAAAAATAAATTGATAAAAAATAAACATTCAAAAATAGGATGAAAAAAATTGAATGATAGGACCTCCAGTGCAATATGTTATAAAAGTTAAATATAATAGCTATGCACAAACAAGTCTAAGATATTTACTAATTGGAAATGAACAAAGTGACCTGGTGATAAATAAAGTAATGGTAGCATAAACAAAACAAAACAAAACTGTGTGCATGTGTTGAGTATTCGCTTGAGTTTTTAAAATGAGCTGTGTGTTGAGCATCCGTATGGCCAATGGGTCAAAACTCCTCTTTAGTCTCTCAGTTTTGGCCATGTGACTGCAGAGGTGTTTGCCTGACCTCAGCAGTCTGAACAGTCCATTGTTGGGGTGTGAAGTGTCCCTCATGATGTTGCAGGTCCTCAGCCTCACTATCCTGGAGTAGATGTCCTGCAGGGGAAGGGGGTACTCTGATGGGGCATTTGACTGAAGGTACCACTCTTTGCAGGGTGCCGCGGCCTCGGACAGTGCAGTTCCCATGCCACGAGGTGATGCTGCCTGTCAGGATACCCTCTCCACAGCTAAGAAGTAGAAGGTCTTCAGAATGGAGGATGAGACCTTGAATTTCCGCAGTTGACGGAGGAACTAGAGTCTCTGTCTGGATTTTTTGAGTGTGTGGTGGGTGTGAAGAGTCCATGTGAGGTGATGTGGATGCCGAACTACTTGAAGCTGAAGACCCTCTCCACACGCTCTCCGTTGATCTTCAGTGGGATGATCTTCAGCTGATGTTCAGGGTCAGGTTGTTGGACTGGCACCACTGTGCTACATGGTCCACCTGGTTCAGGTAGGCCTGTTCATTGTTGTTGGTGATCAGGCCTATGACCACTGTGTCGTCTGCAAACTTGATGATGGAGGTGGAGCTGTCATTGGCTTTGCAGTTGTGGGTGTAGATGTTGTAGAGGAGGGGACTTAAGACACTGTCTTGTGGGGCACCCGTGCTGGTGGTAAGTGGTCTGGAAGTCAGTCCACCCACCCAAACCACTTGAGACCGTTGGCGAGGAAGTCGTGGACACAGCTGGACAGTGTAGTGTTTAGTCTGAGGGTCCTCGTCTTCTTGTCAGGGTGAGGGGCACTATGGTATTAAATGGTGAGCTGTGGTCAATGAACAGAATTCTCACATAGTTTCTCCTCCCCCATCCTAGTGGGTCAGGGTGGTGTGTAGGAGGGTGGAAATGGTGTCGTCTCGGCTCCTGTTGGCTCTATAGGCGAACTGGAATGGGTCAAATGCAGTGGACAGGGATGGACAAATGAAGTCCTTCACCAGTTTCTCAAAGCATTTCATCGCCACTGATGTCAGGGCCACCACACATGATGGGCTGTTGTTCTTAGGCACAGGAACAATAATGGACTGCATGAGGCATGAAGGGACGGCAGCTTTGGCCAAAGATGTGTTGAAGATGGTTGTAAACACTGGCACTCGCTGGTTAGCGCAGGATTTCAGGACACAGCCAGATATGCCATCCGGTCCGGCAGCTTTCTTGCTTTTGCCCTCCTAAAGACCCTCCTCATGTCACTCTCAGTGACAGAGAATGGGGGTTGCCTACTGACGTCATCACTTCCAGCAGCTGTTATGGCCCGAGGGCTGTTGTTAGGACCATTAGCCTCGTAGTGTGCATAGAAGGTGTTCCGTTCATCAGCTGAGGAGGGATCTGAACTCATCACAGAGGGGCAATTACTTTTAAAGTCTGTGATAGTCTGTAGTCCTCTCCACACATGAGCGTAGTCACCCTCCTTGAAGTCTGTTTCCACTTTGTAGCGCCGCTTAGCCTCCTTAACGGTCTTACGTAAGCCATAAGCCACTGTCTTGTAAGACGCAATATAATAATCAGCCCTGTGTTGTATGCGGCATTGCGTACTGAAAGACACGATCGCACTTTTCTGTCGACCTATGGTTTCTGGTGCAGGAAGATTTTGATTGTGACACTCGGGATGATGGAGTTAATTAGCATGCTAATATAGCTCAATTCTACATCTGTGTACCTACTGACACCAGCCAAGGTCAAATGGAAAATCTCCCACTCAAACTCACCAAGGGCATCGTGTAGCGTGGCTTCTGATTGGTCAGTCCAATGCTTGACCTCTTTCATCATTGGGAGTTCCCGGTGGATTCTTTTATATTTTGGTAGGAGGAAAATGGTGGCATGGTCTGATTTGATGAACGCTAGAAGAGAGATGGCTTTATAACCCTCCTTGAACTGCGTGTAGCAATGGTCCAGTATATTTCCTTCTCTCGTGGGAAAACGGATGTGTTGTTTAAAGTCCGGCATAACCTGTGTGAGGTTAGCCCTGTTAAAGTCTCCGGCCACTATGAAGGCAGCTCACGGGTGCGAATGTTGTAGCTTGTTGATCACCTCCTGCAACTCCCGCTTGCATTCAGTAAGTACTCGCAGAGCTAGATGGTCAAGTTCTAGTTGATGATCAACTTTTTAGGTGTGAAGCCAGACTGTTACAGTTGCTGAGCGGTAAGTAGCTGGAACTAGATCCTGTTAAGAATAATAGTTGCCCTCAGCTGTTTCACAGCCTTTGCAATCTCTCCGACATTTGGTAGTTCACAGCTGACTGGAGAATCAGCCACAAGAACCCTGCACTGGAGGTATCCAATATCCCAACAATAAGATCGCCTTATACAACTGCTCAAAGTAGCCCACCCAAGAGGACAGTACAGCAGAGACATCTGTCAGGGCTGAACTGTCATCCACCATAACTGTGGTGGGATGAGGCATAGGTTTGGAGGAACGAGAAACAAGGGTAAGTTCTGAAGCACTGGTTTTTTGTTGTTTTTTGTTTTTTTTAAATTGAATGAAACCTCCACTGGATGTCTTGCATGCTGAAAAAGACTTATATTCCGAGACCAACAAGCCTTCACAGGTCGAGGATTAAATTCCAGCCAGGGCCATTCTGAAGCTAGTTTTGGAATGTCTGCTTTAGTCTGCTCTAATCTGACAAATTTTAAAATTACAAATGAAAAAAAAATCGATACATGCAGATGTTCTAAATCTCCTAAAACCTGAGATCCGCCTTGCCATTCTACTGTACAACTCACCGAGGCCTCTAAGGAACTTGTTGACTCCGCTCTGTTCTGTGTCTGGAAGCTCCTCCAGATACTGATCCACCCTCTGCTCAAAGAGGCCTGTAAATAAATTAAAAATATATTTAAAAAAAAAAACACTGAAAAACAAAAAAGAAAAAGGAAACGTCTTTGGATTGCAGGATGTTAGCCTGCAATGGAGCACATTTAGTACATGGGCCTGCAGACAAAGTTGACTTCATCAATATTACATAAGGTGGCAAAACAACCATTACAATCCAGCCTCAGGTTACCATGGCAAACAGAAAAAATATATATGAAAACCTTCCTAAAGTGGTAGCTATAGCTAGGTAGGGGTAAATTTATGGGTAATACAGGGATCAAAATTTTAAAATGCACCAATCATGTTGAAAAGTAAACGACATTATTTGTCATAAACATTCCAAAACGGTATAGTTTGTATGATCTACACCTTAAAGTTACTGAGCCTTAAAAGGAAAATGTGAAATATCGGCAGCAGTTTATCAAAAGCCACATAGAAGATCTGATGTGTGTGTGTTTTTTTTTAATGAAAATCCTTCTCTGCGCCACTCCACCATGAAGCTTTGACTGATGGTAAAACCAACAAACGTTGCACCATTTGTCTCCAATCACATCAGCAGAGGCCTCATTCGTCTCCTTGCACAGTCACTCAGCTTTTGAGAACTGCCTACTCCAGACATACCAGAAATACTATTTGTTTTTCTTAATGATTAATATAAATGAAGTCCAAGACATTCATTGACTTGGAAATGTTCATGTATCCATCCCCTGACTTGAACAAAGAAAACTGGCTGTAAAAATGATGATTTGTACCAACAATAATCCTTAGAATTAGTTTGTCCAATGAATTATGCCTGTGAAAATGGAGGGACTGTATATAAAAATGGCTAAATGGTTAATGTAATATTTTTATTAAACCCCTTGAATTAAAGCTGAAAGTCTACACTACAAGCACATCTTGATTGTTTCATTTCAGCTCCACTCTGGTGGTGTACAGATGCAGAAGTACAAAAAATTGTGTCACTCTCTAAATACTTAAGTACCTGACTGCATGGGGTAAAAACAGCAAAAACAGTAATAAAGGCCAATTTCAGTTTGTACAGGGTCCACAAACATTTCTCAAATTTTCTCCAGATTTGGAAAAAAAAGTATGCATATTAATAGTTGAACTCATTTGATTTCAAAAAGGAATAGTTTAGACTGTTTTGACTGCTTGGTTGCCAAAGTAAAGGGCAAACAAGGATAACCTGCATTGATCCTTTGATCTATGATGTATTTTGTCACAAACATGATAACCAAGCAAAACAGATGGTACAAACCATTTCTTTTTTTTTGGAGACCATGGTATACTGAGACTGGATTACAAGTGTCATTTTGCCACTTTAGGTGGAACCGAAAACTTGCTTTGCTCATGGACTAATTCATTTGGTAGTGAAAAAAAAGTGCAGTTCGCACATAATAACTTTCTTCCACCAGAGGTCAGTGCTAGTCAACACTCTGCTGCGCAGGGTGGGAAGCTGCTGACAAAGTATGCAACCTTTTCATCACACCCATTCAAGTTTTAGAAGCAACATTCAGAAAGTTCAAGTAAAAAATGAAGAGACTACCTTTGGCCCGGGTCTTCCTCAGCTCCCGGTCTTGAATGAACCCTGCAAACATCTGGGACTCCATGAAAACACCCAGGAAGCGGCGGATGCTCTTCGAGGCCACAGACTTGCGGAAGGCCTCCCTTTGGAAAATGCGCTCTCCGCGCTCGTTCTGAGTGATGAACAGGGAGTAATGGCCGATCGTCTCTAAGAAGAAGCGGATGAAAGCCTCTGACACCAAGCTTTTTAAAGAGTTGTACTCTGTAGACACAAGGAAGGAAGAATTATGCAGATTTCCAGGCAGAATTAATCTGAGCAAAGAATCAGGTTAAAGAAGAATGTTTGGCTCGACGCTCGCAGCCACACCAGCAATGACTCACTCCTGCAGTATTATGGTATTATATCAACTGTGTGGCGACTCAGATCAAAATCACAGCAAACTAAGAAATATCAATGCAGTTTGTGACTTTATGAACTTTTTTTTTTTTTGCTTTGGCAGTGTGAATTATTGATGCTAAATCACTTAATTAAACCTCATCAAGTTTACAGAGGCAAAGGCCTGTCACAGCTACAGAAAAGTTTGGAAACTGAGGCTGAATGAGGGTGCCTGGAAAATAAATGGGACTCGATCCACAGCATACATACTGACACCTTAAAAATATTACACAAGCAGGTGATTTCCACAAGATCTGTGCCACCAGAATTAATAACAGTGGGGCCTTACCAAGAATCATTAAAGCACAATTCAAGCATGTTTTCATTTTTTTCCCTGCGTTCCATGTGACTTTACAGTAGTGTTTGTATTTTTTATTGTTCTCTCATGTTTGTGCTTCAAGAAGAAACACACGCAGTCTCTATATTACAAGCTGCAACTCTAAGTCGTAAATCTGTGACGTCAACTTTTTAGATAAGCAGACAGGTTGGATTGTGTTTGGTTTGCACGTTGGTGTGAACAGCTTGTGACAGACACAGTCGGCCCTATCGTCCACCCGGTGCAAAGCGCCGCACAGCACAGCGCTAGTGTTATTGTTAGCTTCCACCTGACGCAGTTGTTATTTTCATGCCCAGGGCCCACGTTCTTTAAATAACAAGCCTACTTGTGCTCACGTGGCCGTGTTTGTGTAAAACTGAGGTGTGGTCGGATGCAGAGCTGGTCCCTTCATATCATCTGGCACCAGAAAGCATTTGTGCCATAGACCCTCAAACACCTGGTCTACAGTCCAACACAGTCTATTTCTAGTAAGAACGCAATAATTGGAAACTCTCACAGCGTGTACACATTTCACACAGGGATGCGAAATAGCGCATTACAGGACTATGAAACTGAATTGAAGATAAAAAATTAAAGAAATAAAAGTAACAACTAATGGAAAAAACACAGGAGGTCACAGGGGGTCTGGACTTTAACTACGGTTTGAAAGGAAAACATAGACTGCCAATAACAAAAACACATTAGAGACAAATCACACACTCCAACCTTAACGGAAAAAGAAAGCTCACATCTATACTAGGAAGGAACCAGGTTTCTCTCTGCCGCTATACGTTTCACCATATCAATACCTACGGTTCTATAATGGCACAGACTGATAGTTGACATACATGTGATGTGTCAGAGGACATTTTTAGCCGCAATTAACAACCCACTAATTATTTAATTACATATTTCTTTTTTTCCCATGCTAAAAGTGGCCACCGCCATCTTGGATTAACGTCATACCTCACCTCTCCGCATTGATCACTACGAAATCCATCAATATCCACCATAAAATCAGGCCATCCACGTTCCATTCTTCAACAGACGACTTTGAAAGACTCCAACCATCAACTATACAGGTATTTATGGCGTTTTTTCACACAGAGGAAGGCATGATTTCAGATGTTTACCTGCTGGGGCAGAGTTTTGCATCAGGACTCGATCATCTTAAAGGCCTACATGTTGTCCATCCCAGGGACGTATCACGTGAGCTCAGTCTATCAAACTTGGTCAAGAGCTCGTGCGTTTGCGCAGGCTTATGGTCTTGTCTGCACCAAAGCGTATAGTGCACAGAACGACGCACACGACAACGAATGTCCAGTTAGGGACAGACAGTTTTTCATCTACTTTAAAAAGTGATGCAGATGATGGGTCTTCGTACTTCTGTTCAATTTAGGAATCTGCATGCGAGGTGCATCTAAAAAGCCAGATGCAACAGGTGTTCAAGTACAATCACATATGTGTTAATCCAGCTGTCACGGCAACTTTGAATGTTATAGTCTCCGTGTGCACACGCTCTGTGCAAGCAGATCAATTTCCTCGCCAGGAATACTTCACACCTCTCACTTGGGTGTGCTTAATAACACCTGGCACACGCAGGTTTACAGTGAATGACAGCTAACACTCTGATTGACTCAGTTTATATGCCCTCCTGATAGCAATACGAACTTGGACAAGCGCCAAAAGCATTTGCACCATGCGTTATGCGCCCACTGTCAAGATAGAGCCCGCCAGTTTTAATGCAACCAGTTTTAAATTCAGAAGGGAATTAGAAAATCATTCAAAGGCTACCTACTTAACTCTTCCCGTTATGGCAACAGTACTCTCATTGTCCTGTTAGATTGTTTGTCCACGGGTCTACAGAGAGTCTACAATTTTAGAACAATTCTGGAACACCGGAAGTCTAAATTGTGAAATTTTGTGACAGCTTGGATCTACTTACAATTAAAATGGCAAAATACGGTGCTTTTCAAGAATTATGAATGACAAATTTTTAGAACTTTTCCCAACCAACGAAAGAAGACAAACGGGTGACTGGCCCCGCATGTTTGTTTGTCTGTGTGTCCATTTGGGGACACTATATTTCCAAAAACAGTGGATGGATGGTGATGATGATGAGATTGTGTGGCCGCCAGAGATAGCCCTGTGGTCAGGAAAAAGTGGCGATCAGCAGCATTCCCATTCACGCACTGCGTGAATCACGCACAAAAATGAGCATGCACGCAAAATTATAACACCGTTTGCGTGTCTTTTGCATAATGAATCCCAAAGATCTGATGTCCTCCTCTGTTATTCTGGAGCTCTAATGATACTTGGCCTGTTTCCACCAGTGGAGTAATCAGGGGTAGACATTAATTGTTGCTGCCCACTGACCCAGGCAGGCCAGTAAATTTGAAAACTGCACACACACACACACACACACACACGGTTTATAAACGGAGTTTAGTAATCATTTATTAATGGTGTCTATGTCAATTAATGCAGTAATAAGCATTAACTAAGCGTGAAGTAAGCGTTAACAGTGTTTAGTAATCATTTATTAATGGTGTTTGTTTATTAATGCAGTAATAAGCATTAACTAAGGGTGAAGTAAGCGTTAACAGTGTTTAGTAATCATTTATTAATGGTGTTTGTTCATTAATGCAGTAATAAGCATTAACTAACAGTAAAGTAAAAGTTAACGGAGTTTAGCAATCATTTATGAATGGTGTTCAGTGTCTCTGTAAATTATTAAATAATGTATAAATTAATACCTTTGTTAACATGCTCATCCTCAATAAATGATTAACTAGAAGCACTCTGAGAGCGCAAACCTCCGCTACGCCGTGTACATATCACTATGTGTCCTGCTATAGAATTCCACAAGGCAAAGTAGTCCTATATTTTTTAAACATTTATATTTGGATTCATTGATACTGAAAACCTACCCTGAAACCTTGGAATCACATTGATAGCATAATTTGTTTGGAAGTTATGCATGAAAAACGATATTTCCATAATGGCGGATTTCTTCTGGATCTAGTTTACTAACTATTAAAGATAGCTCAAATCTGTTTGCACTTTAGTGAATTCGCATTGTCTCAGGAACACAATGGTGTTTGTTAAAAGTCTCTAGCACTATTAGTTATCTCACAGGAACGCCATATGTGCACGGCCCCTGCTAAAACCTTTTTTCATATCAACAGATCCAGAAGAATGAGGAGATCCAGATGAAATGTAGGTGAATGTTTGCCCATGGGATCCTCTCCAGGCACAGTGAACTTGAACTGTATCTGATGGGATTTCAGAATTATAAAACTTTTAAAGATGTTAAATGGGGTCTTCAATGTTAAAATTGAAAGTGATGTCAAATCCGGATTCTGGATCAGATCCAGATTAATCTTGGTATGGTGATAGAGGTTGCCACTCTACACGTATCCACCAAATTTCATATTAATCACTCAAGAATTGTTGGAGATATGAATTTTTTGAATCTCGCAACTG
>OMMV01181639.1:0-14349 GCA_900302635.1 Chatrabus melanurus
TAAAATTTACAGGTTGTTTGGTAAAGGCATTTACATTGTTACCTCCGCCAAGGAGATTATGTTTTTGCCGGCGTTTGTCTGTTTGTTTGTCTGTTTGTCTGTCTGTCTGTTTGTCCACAACATAACGCAAAAAGTTATGGACCAATTTTGATGAAATTTTCAGGATAAGTGGGAAATGGCCCAAGGACCAATCGATTAGATTTTGGTGGTGATCCGGATTATCATGTAAATCTGGGATATTAAAAAAAATAAAGATTTATTGATTGAGTTGGATATTAATCTCTACCAAAATGGTTTATGCTGGCATTATCATTGGGTTCTCAGACGTCGGTTTGCTGGAAAAGAACATCTCCACATTATGGGGGACTGAACTGCCTTGGCGGAGGTTTGCGCTCTCTGAGTGCTTTCTAGTTTTTGCTGCTGTGCTTCGTGTTTTGATCTTTTTTTTCTTTCTTTTTCTAAAATATGCTTTGCAGTTTGCCCTCATGGGCGCATTTGATTTGGTTTCTTAAACTCACCGAGCGAAGAACCTGTAAAGAAATAAGATGGATTGTAAGATGGACAAGATAAGTGCATCATGTATTATTATCTTTGACTTTATAAATCTCTTTATTTGACAGCGTAACATCATAGCTGTAGTCTTCTTTTTTTTATCGGTGTATTTTAATTGGTGCATCGCGTGGAAAAGGTCTCACTGCGTGGATGGTCCACAGGCGAACAGTCAGCATCTTGACCACTAGAGGGCAGTCGTGATTCACGTGTCTATTACTACACCCCTCTGCAGCAGGATTGATGAGTGTTACACTTGTGCACATTATAATTAATATAAGGACACATTTCAGTGTTTAAATTCTATTGATGAGAATAATCTACACATGGCTCAACTCCCTCTACCACTACTAGCCTACTAGTACTGCTTTGTCTTCTTCTTTTTGTACTACAGTTATTCCAAACTTTTTTTTTCTGTAGGCAGCATAACGTCAAAAATTCTGGACTCATTTTTTTATTTATTTATGTATTTATTTATTTATCTTTTTATTTATTTGTAGCGGTAGTTCTGGATACTGATTGTTTTAAAATGACTGAATCACTTTACGCATGTACCAATTCGTGCCTGTAGGCGGCACTGTTGTGCAGCAAATCGGCTCTGCACTGAGGACAGGGTGGTGCAGAGGTATGCACTGTCGGGTTTTGGGTTTGAACCCAGGGCCGGAGATTGCGATCTATGATTATTACTTAATTCTGTTTAAAATGTCTATGCAATGTTTTGCAATGATTGTAATCAGTGTAATTATAATAAAAATGTTGTAATAGTAATTACCATAGTAATTAGAAGAATATCTGATGGTTCATACTTTCTTCTGTTTACTCTCACCTTACTTGCAAACAGTATAGCCTCAGTAACTTTTAATTAAGTGACTTGGCACAGATTTTTACCGGCAATGAATGTGAGGTGTTTGTTTCAAAGCCTTGGAAAGTGAAGTGCTTTTTATTCATTTTTACACAAACAAGTTGTGTTTTATTAGCCAACAAGCATTAATAATCATCACCTCCAGCTACTGTATCATTAAGTCTTTTTATTTTATTTTCCATAAATTAGATAAAAAAACAATAAAATAAAAATAAATTATATTTTTTCTGCAGAACATGCTCATAAATGGACGTGCTGATCATCACCTTTGAATGAATTATGAACTTCCTCATAAGCTTT
This sequence comes from Chatrabus melanurus, assembly GCA_900302635.1. Lineage (NCBI taxonomy): Eukaryota > Metazoa > Chordata > Actinopteri > Batrachoidiformes > Batrachoididae > Chatrabus > Chatrabus melanurus. The sequence goes on from OMMV01181639.1 coordinate 1,712, forward strand.
TTATTTTTCATTATATATCAGAAAATATGTGCTCATTGTATCGTGATGAATGTTTCTTCTGTGACTTTCACACAGACTATATACTGAACAGTCTTGAGCGCACAGAGTGACCTCTTGTGGGAAACATTTCAAAACCGATGATGAAAAGCCAAATGGTTGAGAATGTGTCTCAGTATAAAAGAATTCTTCCAGATGCCGATCCTGCTCATGGGCGGCTCTAGGATGGGGTAGGACTGTAGCCCCCCCCTCCCCTCCCCCATCCAGAAATTAGCTAAATTTCCATTCAAATTCTGCCATTTTTTAGCCTCAGTTTATCACAATCTCTGATTGGTCAGAGCTAACAGTTGTGTGTGTGTTTTTTCTATGACTTTGCTTCTACGTTTTCCAAACTAGTAATGCACTAGCTTAGTAGCTATTACACAACCCTGTGCTAACTTCAGTGCGTTGTGATATGGTTGTTTGTTTGTTGGTGTAGATTCTTCTGTGCAAGTTCGAAATGTAATTAGCCATCACTATTTCCTCCCCTAACGGTACTGCATAAGCATTTACTGTATGCTGTTCCCCACTAGGTGGCAGCATGGACTCATGCCAGAGCAACAGCATAGTAGGTATTTACAATTAATAATGTATCAATATCTCCTTATTGAGTAAGTCCAGATGGACCAAACTCTAATCAGTTCATCTTCATATTAATATTCACCAACATGTGAAATTGGACAATCCTTTGTACATTAATTTGTAGGTTATCGAGTTGATAATTTTGTCAGACTCACTCACATTTTTGGGGTATAAGCATTGCTTAGTGCAGGGAATTTTCCACATTTAATGAACAAGTGGTATTGTGTGTTCTTTATCGTGTAGTATACATTTAATTACAAACATGTATGTAGTCACACCTCGGCGTTTGGGCCAATGTAGATGAACTTACTTGCATTCGTCGGTGATCGCTAGCCTCCGGTAGCCTCTGCTGGCCTTCGCCGGTGTTCGCTGATAAACGGCGACCGCGTCCAAAATTTTCAACATGTTGGAAATATTTTGGCGATTGCAGACGTACCTGTGGCTTTGTTGGAAACCGGTAGAGAAAGTTAATCTCCGCTACGACTAAGGTAGCCTTTGTTAGCTTCCTTAGCCTTTGTTAGCATCCGTTAGCATCCGCTATCTGAAGTTATTGGTCTGATCGTCTACGCTGGGTGCCGTTTCGCCCTGCCTGCTCAGAATCATTGGACAGCGGTGTGTGGAACCCCTCTCCCACACGTTGCCACGTTGGCAAAGATCTCACTTGTTCTAATGGAGCGCTGGCTAACGCCCGGTTCTGCTGGTCTCTGCTAGTATCACGGTGTGGAACGCCGTGCTGCGTTTGAGCTTCGCTACCAAACTCTGGGAACGTGATTTTTGCTGACATTTGGCCAATTTTCTCTCCCTTTCACCGCGTTCACCAAACGCTGAGGTAAAAGCCTAGGTGTGACTGGGCCTTTAAGCACATGTATTTCAAAATCTGTCACCCAACCACTAGTCCAAGAAAAAAAACCCTCTAGGGCCGCTAATATGATCTGAACGATCTCAGACGAGAATGAAGCCAAGCTGGCACTTTAACGTGTAAAATCAGTTCCGATTTATGCTGGCACACACACGTGCATTGTCTTTGCCAAAGCTGCATGAAACAAACCAGATCAAATGCTACATGGAGCTGTGGTGAGCAGACACTTGAACTTTTGTTACTTTCCAAGTGAAAGCATCTCCCTGAAGAATCAAAGTGATCGGCGGGGCGAGAGTCTGAAATCTCTGACTGGTCTTGTCTTTAAAAGGTCAGACTAAATTTGATCCAGCCTGAGAGAATCTATCTTAGTTCTGATTTACACTTTTTTTTTTTTTGCAGAGGAAGTGATTCAGATCACAGTATTAACAAAGAATGCGAAAGATTTGCTGCAAGGTTTTACTCATCAGAAGGTCACAATAATCCTTCAACATAACTGTCTCTTGCGCAGAGGTTTGTGCACCTGGTGAGGTTTGCGTTGGATCTGAAGTTCCATGTTTCATGTCTCTGTGCATTTCATTCATTTAGGAGAATACGAGACAAAAACGAGGCTAAAACCTTCCAGGTTTCGTCATATTTGTTATGTTGTTGCATCCTCACTGTTTGCCGTTAACCCTGCATAAAAGACACGCTCCCTATTGTTAGCGGGCGTACGTGCTGCACAATCAGGCGAGACAGTGACCTCATGGGACTTCCCCCCGCTGGCCCAGTCCTGTCCTGTACTTACACACCGTCTGTCTGAAAGAGGTTGTCAAAGTCCTCATAGCGGATTAGTGGAGACAAAGTGGCACAGAGCCACTGCTGAGTGTGCCGGCGTTGGTGCATGCCCGGCCCAGTTCTGTGTCATCAAAAGAGTCGAGTGAAAATATACGGGTATTATCTCGCCCGTCTCTTTGCGTGTGTGTGCTCTTAGATCGGCTGTAAGTACTGTAATTCACTTTAATAGAATGATGATTGATTTTGGAATGATACACGCTCGTCTGTGAGGAAAGAATGAGAAGAGGACGCTGTCTCCAGCTCTGTCTCACTTTGTCCTGATGGCTCTCTAACGCTGGCGTCAAGTTTCAAAAGCATCTTGTCCTGCTCATCCACAGTTTTATGAATTGCACGACCCGCGCTAATTCGCCAACACGACTAAAGTGACTTAGAAAAGAAATAAATTACACATAGTGTGCAGTGGCCGGCACAGTTCCGCTAATCCCCTAAGTGCTAATTAGCAAAGCTAAATTTTTAGTTTGCGGATTCGCTTTCTGGCTGACTTTGAAAACCGTTAGCAGACCAATTAGCTTCCGCTAAATTTAGTTCTGCTAACTTTAACTCTGCTTACATTTTTTTAAAATAAAGTTTAGCGGTCAAAAATGTTTGTAAACCCTAAAAAATCATATCTTTTTGTTCCCGTTGGAGCTTATACCTCGCTTGCACTAATGTAGTGGGAGACATTCTACTGATAAATATTCCAATTTCAGAGAACAGTATTTATCACAAGCGTTTACATTTGTGCACCAGTTATTTTTTTGTATGTATATAAAGTCGTCTTCTGCTCTTAACGGAGTCTTTCACTGCCGTAGCGGTTAGCTGTGCGTCCTACAGTTCTAGCCTGTTAGCATCTCCCAGCGTGGTGGGGTTGAGCCACATTTAATAACCATAACGCAGCGGTCTTGTATGTTTTTCTTGGGGACGGGTCATTATTCCGAAGGTCCATTGGCCTGAAGGCTTAAGGTTAGGGTTATTGAAATCCATTTTGCAAAGTTTGAACTGCACTGTAAACCCGAATGTTCAAAATAATCAAACAGATTAAGTTCTGAAAACGCAATAACAGAAAAAAATTCTACTAACTTAAATATTTTGAGTTCAGGGAACATTTTCTGTCATTTTGAGTTTATAGTACTGATATTTTTTGATTAATTTGAACAAGTTTTGCAGAATAAGTACGCATAACTTAAAGCTACACAGTGTAGTTTTTGCTCGTGGGGTCCCCCTACAGCCAAGAAACGGTACTGTCTGTAACAACTGTCATAAATTCTGTATCTCGTGCATGTGTTGATAACAAATTCTGGTGGTGGCCTAGTGATTAGTGCAACCGCTTTCAGTGCAGAAGGTTCCTAATTCAAACCCCAGCCGTACCCATTCTCCATGTAATGTGGCTTTGCATCCGGCGTGAAACTTGTGCCAAATCTACATGCAGATCCATGTGGGCTCTGCTGTAGCAACCCCAAGTTGAAGCCGAAAGTAGATTATTCTTTTACTAAATGAAAAAAACAAGATTTAATTTTAATCAATAAGTATGTGTAGCAGGCAATAAAATATTTACGTTTTGAAAAACTAAAACTTTTGAGTTTATAAACTCAAATTTTTTGAGTTCTGCTTACTTATTGGGGTTTACAGTGTGCATATAACCATTTTTAACAATACCGATGGGCCTTCGGACCAACCGGTGGGCCTTCGGAATATTAACTCGTCACCTTTTTTCCGCATAGAAATGGTCAGTTCCAGCTGTTCCATTTTGTCGGTCAGCTATGTCGCATTGTTGATGAAAAGACTTGAAGTTTTGTGCGGGTCGTTCTGTGCCATTAGCCAGCATTAGCATTAGCAGCCTCGTCTGTGCTTCCTCTCGCTGCGCCTCCTGAATTTCTTTCCACGAGGACCCCGGTGGTCTGACTGGTTCTGACAGAATATTGTATCCAAATTTCTTATTGTTAAACACAAACTATTAAACTGATGTTTAATAAAGAATGTTGGCTGTATGATATGCTAACAGATTTATAGAGGCGGTCACTTTGATCGCATCGTTCTCATATCTGAACGTGTTTGGTTACAAATCTATTTCTCCACATAACTAAATTTATATAAGTTAGCGGATAGTGGTAGCTTCAGCTACATTTGTTTTTGTTTTTTTGTGTTTTTTTTTTTTGGTTTACCGCTATCACAGTTAACTTTGCAGTTAGCAGATTAGTGGCTATGGAAGCTAACTTTTCTGTCCGTCTGTATTTTCCTGGATGTTTTGCCATATCTCAGGAGCTGCTGGTGTCATGGTCTTATTTTTCGTGTCAAATTATTTAAAAGACAAGTTTCTAAACTCCAATGGAACACTTTGTCAGAAACTGAAGTGTTACAGAGGTAATGGGCCAACACAACTACATTCACCTGTTACTCAGTGACCTGAAGTTTCTAATTGAACATTTTCCCCGAAAATGACCAGAAAGGTTTGAGCTCAATGACCCCCTCCCCCCCACGGCTGTATGCCGGCAACCACAAAAGTTCTGCTCAGCTTCTGTGAGAGAAAAAAACTGAAAGTAAAATCTGAGCAGATTTGGGGTTTAAATGTCTCAACAAGCCAGAGTTTGTCTTTGTTCCAAATGAACATTTTGCTTGTAAATGACCGGAAATTCCTGTTTTGACCTTTTGACCCTGATGAAATGACTTCTTGCTGTTTTTCTGTAACAGCTCAACAAAACTCAGCTACAATTAAAACAGCATAAAGAATCACGGCTACATACATACAGTCAGGTCCACAAGTATTTGGACAGAGACATCATTTTTTGTACGTTTGCCTCTGTACACCACCACAGTGGAGTGGAAATGAAACAATCAAAATGTGCTTGTAGTGTAGACTTTCAGCTGTAATTCAAGAGATTTAACAGAAAATATTACATTATCCATTTATGAATTACTGCCATTTTTATACACAGTCCCTCCATTTTCCAAGGCCATAAGTAATTGGACAAACTAGATATAAGGATTATTGTTTACTTTAGACAAGTTAGGGGATGGATACATGAACATTTCCAAGTCACTGAATATGTCTTGGACTTCATTTACATCAATCATTAAGAAAAACAAACAGCATGGTACTGTTTGGTAAATCTGTCTGGAGTAGGTGGTTTTCAAAAAAATGGGTGAGTGGCAAGAAAGAGACTTGTGAGGGGCGCTACCAAGACACCCATGACAACTCTGAAGGAGTTATAGGCTTCTGGGATTGTGATTGGAGAAACTGTGCATAGTGCAACTTTTGTCGGTTACATCACCAGTTATACAGCTTCATGTTGAGGTGGCACAAAGAAGGACTTTCTTAAAAAGATGTGAAATTTCAGCTAGTTTGCCAGAAGGAGTGTATGAAAATCAATTTTATCAATTGGATCGACTGGCACGCTTTGACGCTTTGCACGCAGATATGCTCCCTCACCAGAAAACCTCTCACTTCTGTCACCACCTGAGTCCGCCATCTAAATAACAGCAATGTGCCAGGTTCAAATGCACATGATTCTTAAAGGCAATGAACAATGACATTCTGATTGGTTTCATGCATGTTACGCCCAAAACACACCCATGATTCATTAAGAGACTAAGTACAACCCCTTTGCAACCTGTGTATTAATTTGTGCTCAGATTAAGCTCTGTGTAAATGGAAAAGTGGAGATGGATATGCCGCAAATGCACTTGCACTATACGCTTTATACCGTGTGTAATTGATCATCAAGACAAGGCCCTAAATGTCTCTTTTCCTTAAAGCTACAATGTGTAGGATTTAGTGACATCTAGTGCTGAAGTTGTAGATTGCAATATGTCATTACTGGTCATGATTTTGTTTCCCTCCACATTTTTGCTTCTTTGGTGATGGGGATTCATGCTCCCTTGCCTTCTCTTATGATAAGCAATATGTATGATCCTCCATTTCACAAAAATGAGATTTCTCACACTTTTTAGCCTGCACTAGCAAACAACAGACAATATATAGGGGATCAACCACTGATTACCTTTCCTTTTTCCTTCAGTCTTCTGGCCACACTGCAAAATGCAAAGACGGAGTGAGTATGTCCCTTTTGGGCTATTGTATCAACATGACAGTGCAACATGGCAGCCTCCATGAGGGGGCCCGCTCCCATGTAGATATGAAGGGCTCATTCTAAGCTCATGAAAACACATTGATCAGTTGTTGCAGGTAATTCTACACTAATGAACAGATGGTTATGCATGCTTTATTCCATTTCTGCTCATTAACACCCCTAAATCCTACACACTGTGGCTTTAACTTAATAATTGCATGTCCACCTCTCTCTCGCTCTCTGAGGTTGTGGCCAGGAGGAATTCCAGGGGCAAGCCCATAGCGTTTGCTGGGACGCCTGTACTAAAGTGTGAAACTCAGCAAGCCGCTCTGCTCCCCTGTGGTCCCGGCATGGTGACTAGATCCTGCTGGGCCTGCGGTGGTGTTGGTAACCTCACGTATGAAGTCCCCACAGAGTCCGTGGCGGCCTCCATGAGGGGGTCCGCTCCTATGGAGATATGAAGGGCTCATTCTAAGCTCATGAAAACACATTGATCAGTTGTTGCAGGTAATTTTACACTATTGAACAGATGGTTATGAATGCTATATTCCATTTCTGCTAATAAACACACCTAAATCCTACACACTGTAGCTTTAACTTGATTACTGCACATCCACCTCTCTCTCTCTCTCTCTCTCACTGAGGTTGCGGTCAGGAGGCATTCCTGGGGCAAGCCCACAGCGTTCGCTGGGACGCCTGTACTAAAGTGTGGAACTCAGCAAGCCGCTCTGCTCCCCTGTGGTGCCGGCATGGTGACTACCCAGAGATCCTGCTGGGCCTGCGGTGGTGTTGGTAACCTCACGTATGAAGTCCCCGCAGAGATGAAAAAGAAAGGAAGTAAAAGGAGAACGTTTTCACATAAATTTCTTTCCCCCGACAATCTGGGAGCATAAATGTGGAAGTAGAAGACGGTAAATGAGGAGTTGAGGTGGTGTTTCCCTGTATACGACCATCTGGAAACAAACATTAGACTATCCGCAGTGCTCCTGACTCCCCGGTTCATTAACATGCCGTATGGTACAGTGGTGGCTCCCACAGACACCTTCCATCATGCATCTATCTTCCAGCAGCAGCTGTTGGAGCATTCAGTAGTTTGGACTTGAAATGAAAAATCGTGCCTCTTTTGCCTTCTGATGGTGAAAACGTCTGGAAAATTTGGAGTTTCCAAACAACTTTTGTTGGGGACGGAACAGTTGTGGCGTACGCCGGCAGTTGTTAAATGTGGTATTTCAACCAATCATAAATTTTGCATATACTTTAGTCCTACATAAACTCGTTGAAAGCAAAATCTTGCATTTGAGGTGCCTCCACTTTCAGTAAAATGCAAAAAAAGATGATGCGCTCACCATCCAAAAGTGAAGCAGGGGAAGTCAGCGCAGGTCACGGTCAGTTAGCGTGCACCCAATGTGCAGAAAAAAACTGTTTGACTGTCTCTGAAATTGGAGAAAATGATGCAATTTCACATGGCTGACTACCTGTGAAAGATCCTTGCAACACCTTGCAGTCCTCTTTGTGCAGCACAAGTTCTTTTCATGACGAGGATCATAAATTAAACATTTGGCTGGGCTTCCCCTGTGTGTGTGTGTCTGTGTAAAAATAGCTTGGTTTCGTGTGATGCCCGCGCACAGCCTGCTGGTTTTTAATGAAGACTTGCCATGAAAAGTGCAGATCCTTCAGCGTGACTTGTACTCAGGCTCTGTGGCAGCCGTGTTCACTTTCTCAAACTCCCCGAGTGACTCTGAGCTCATTTGGTTATACAAGTGCTCACAATTACCCAGAGATTTGCACGCAGGGACACGGGATATTTCCGTATCCCTGACGGATGTTATTTTAATTACACCGAACTGCTTCACTTTGTGTTGTGGATTTACTTTTTTTTTTTTTACTTCTTTTATGAATGTGAGGAGGGACTGTCTGTGCTGTAGCCATGTAGCAACATGGGAAACGAACTCTACCACTCTCTGACCTTGAATAATAACAATAGCAATAATAGTAGTAAACATTTTATAACATCATGCATCATACAAAAAAATGCACCTCAGTGTGCTTCACATCAGACAAAAACAAAACTCAAAAGGTCTCTTTAAAATGACTCGTTTTTTTTAGCCTGTTTCTTTCAATGAAAAAGAGCTGTTGCTTCTCATAAGACTGCAGATCATGTGGGTGTGTCTTAAAAAGGGCAGAGGGGCTCAGTGGGCGTGTCCTCGCAAATTTAGGCCTGTTTCAGGCCTATATTTAGTTTATAACAGAAGCATTTCTGCATGCACAGACAAAGAATTGAGGCTTTGAGGATGCTTAACCCTCATCAGAACACGTCGTGAAACTTACTAATCTGGGGTTCGTGCGGACCCCGCCAGAACTACTACTTCTGTAATACTGTTAACATGTTTTTATTTATGCCAGTCTTGCAGATATCTGTAACATAACTAGATAGGGTCACTTTGCAACTATTTTGAAAAGAGACGTTTGAGTATCTGGCTGGTAAACCACATTTCATTTTGAAAGACTTTTGAGAATTTTTTTCTTCAGTACAAAAATTCAATACCTACGCCTACTCCCTGCAGTTGCTCTGACTCAAATATCCTGAATAAAAACTGCTTTGACAGTTCAGTAGTTATGAAAAATTGACACAAAGCTCAAAATTTTGCTATGGAATCTAACTAGATACCATTATATCAAACTGGGGTCCAAGCGGACCCCATAAGAAAATTGTGATGGAGCCCACAATATTTAATCAAACTGGATCAAAAATAATTGAAGACAACTGTATAGGTGACAATTACAGAAAGTTTTAGCTGAATAAGTCAAATGGTTCAGAAAATATATCAAAAAATATACACCTGGTGTACTGATGAGGGTTAACATGTAACCTAAATCATATTCAGCTATTAAAAGTTGATAATGTTTCTACACAATAAAATGAATTAAACATACAGCAAGAAAGCATTTAAAATGTCAAAAAAAACCAAAAAAACAGTACCACCCATCGGCGATATACTGGATAATTTGGATGCAAATTCAACATAGATGAGCAGTGCACTGGACCTCCAGGGTTCCCCCAGTCAATAACCTGACAGTACTTGCAGTAATGTACCAGTAAACAAAGACATAAAACTTGGCTCAACCAGTTGAGATACTGGTAATACCTGTAAACACAGACAGACTCAAAACGTGGCTCCCCTCGTGTAGAAACATGCAGTAATTGTAAACACAGACTTAAAACTTGGCTCCCTCAGTTGAGAAACTTACAGTACCAGTAAACCCAAGCTAAAAACGTGGCGCCACCAGTTGAGAAACTGATAATACCAGTAAACCCTGGTTCCAAACTTGCCTCTTCCAGGTGAGAAACTGACAGTACCAGTGCATCAGACTAAAAATTGGTCTCTGCCAGTTGAAAAACTGGCCATACCAATAAATCCAGGCTCAAAACTCAGCTCTCCCACTTGATAAACTGGCAGTACCAGTGCACCCAGGCTCAAAACTTGGCTCCCCAGTTCAGAAACTGGCAGCACCAGTAAACCCAGGCTCAAGTCTCAGCCAGCTCCCCCAATTGATAAACTGGTAGTACTAATAAATCCAGGTTTAAAACTCAGCTCTCCCAGTTGATAAACTGGCGGTACCAGAAAGCCCAGGCTCAAAACTCAGCTCTCCCAGTTGATAAACTGGCGGTACCAGTAAACCCAGGCTTAAAACTCGGCTCCTCTAGTTGAGAACCTGGTGGAACTGTACACTCTTTATTTAGGATGTGATTTCTTTATGGCAGTCATCTATTACTCACCCACAGGGCCCCCAGGGCTTCTCCAGTAGAAAATCTGACAACATCCATATCTCAGGTTGTAAAAGTTGGAAAACTGGGAGAAATTGTAACCATCTATTGTTACCACCCCACTTCTGCTTTGGTGGAAGGTCGCCCCATTCGACAAACCGGCAGGAAATACTGACTGAAGCTCAAAACTCGGCTCCCTCTCTACAGTCGTATTTTTGGCAAGAAATCTTTAAGGATCACACAAAACTATTGTGGAAGATAATGAAGGATAAAATATTCTCCACCCTTTCTTGCATCAACCACAAACACATTAAAAGTATTTCAGCATCTCGGCAACGCCTGAAAAAAAGAGAGAAAAACCTACAGTTGTTATCTCCAATCAGCAATATTGTTAGACCCTAATTATATTTGATTGAGAGCAAAATCACACACGGCGCAGGGAAGATAATTATAGTGTACAATCTGCCCCTATGCTGAATTGCAAACAGAGGTGAATCAACACAGCTGATTAATTTAGGTGATAATGAAGAAGGAGGTAGCAGGTGTGGGGATACAGATGCTTTCCTCTGCAGGACACTTCCTCAAAGCAAACGCTTCATATGTCATTGGCGGTGAAATGTGGCACAGACGCTCAGTGGGTTGAGGTGTTGGCGATGTGAGAACGGTCTGTTTTGATTCATCTGGCTCCTCGGGCCTCATTCCTCTGCAGGTCTGAGGAGTAATTGTGTGCACAGTGATTTAGAGGGATGGTTAATAGTAGGGTGTGAAATGCAAACTGTCTCTCACCCCGATTAACTTCGCGACTCATCGTGCTTGTACATGATGATGCAGCAGACTTGCTGAAATTCTGAAAAGCACTGAAAAGCTACAGTGTGTAGGATTTAGGGGTGTTTATAGAGAACAGGATCGTGCAACGCAAAGCACAGCACGGGAGTGTGGGACACGACGAGACGTTACTGTTGTTGTTGTTAATGAAGTCATTCAACCAAAAAAGCTAAAAGGTCATTACAATGGTGAATGTTTGCTGTATAGTCAACTGCTAAAACTGCTCACATGACCGGCACGGAAAGTGATTGGCAAATGGAGTGCGATTTTTCAGATTTCCTGTTTGGAAACATAAACATAAACTCTTCGAATGTGTAGACACTAACACCACTGACGAGGTAAGAAAAAAACGTCAGGAAATGTAACGTTTGGAAGCAAGTTGAGATCACTGGACCACTCTTTGTGTTGATATGGATCAATTGGCGTTATTTTCCCATAATGCCGCTGCTTTGCCTCTTTGTAAAGCTTCGCTTGGTAAGGACTCTTTAACTTGCTCTTGTCACAATCCATTCGGGTATTTCCCCCCCAATCTTTCTTGATTAATCTGCAAGAAATATTTTTTTCCTGTGGTCTGTGGCGATAGCATCGGGCTCTCCTTTGTTATTGTTTTGTGTGTCCCACAAAATGATGGCCGCTGACCCACAATGCAATGCGCCTTTACGTCATTGCTCATTCTCTTTGAGCATAAATGGAACATAGCATTCATAACCATCTGTTCATGGTGGGAACAGTTCAACTAATCAGCAAACAGCTCATTTTTGATGCTAACTTGGACCAATTAGCTTCCACTAAATTTAGTATTGCTGACTTTGTCAGCTAACTTTTTTTGAATAAAGTTTAACAGTCAACAACATTTGTAAACCCTAAAGTCATACATGTTTGTTCCTGTTGGAGCTTATACACCAATCCAATACGGGAAATCGACACATCGCGTGAAGGCAATAAGCATCACCTCGAGGAGATGGAGGAACAGGAGGTCACACCAGAGTAAATACATTAATTTGATTTTTTAAATTATTTGTCATGTGTATTTTATTTTTTTAATATTTCTTATTTGCTTAATAATTTCTTTACTGTGAATAAACTTGAATGGAAACTACTGTTTCATTTCATTTCTTCTTTAACTAGAAGCAGTGCGTAAAGCCCCGCAGGTGGGATGTCCCAGGGTGGAAGAATCATGAATCAACCTTTTTTATCACAGAAACAAAACAACCTTTTTTTAATTACTTAGTCAATATACAATAACTTTCATATGAGCTAAACATCAAGTGTCTATCATAAGTAGTTCCTGAATATATTCCTGAAAAATAATGTTTCCCTAGCAACCACTGTTTATCCTAGCAACCAAATCAACATTGCCCGGAAGACCTTCCAAAGGCCTTTCATATGAGCCAAACATCAACTCTCCACCATAAGTAGTTCCTGAGATATTCAAATAAGAATGTTTCCCTAGCAACCATTGTTAACCTGAGCAACCATGTCAACATGGCATAAAGCCCCTTCCAAAGACCTTTTATAAGAGCCAAATATCAAGTCTCTATCATTAGTAGTTCCTGAGATATTCAATAAAGAATTTCCCTAGCAACCATGGTTACCATAGCAACCAAATTAACAAATCATGAAAGCCCTTCCAAAGAACTTTCAAATGAGTCAAACATCAAGTGTCTATCATAAGTAATTCCTGCGATAT
>OMMV01181645.1:0-12377 GCA_900302635.1 Chatrabus melanurus
CGTGTGTGTCCCCCCCCCCCCCCACACACACACACACACACACACACACGCTGAACAATCAGCAAATACCAGGGGGCTGGAAAACTCTTCCTGTTATTGTCTGTTCCAAAGCAAAACGGCACATAATGGTGCTTAAAGCATTTCCTTGATACAGCTGCAGGGGAGCAGACGCTCCAAACAGAGCCTGGAAGTCACGGTGTTATGGGAACAGGAACGCAGGGAGCGCTGAGGTGACCATCCACAGATACAACACCTACATAAAAAAATAATAATAATTTTTTAGTTCATGTCTCATTCAGTATTCCATGAAAACAAACAGGCTTGTAATGTACATCACTTATTTTGAGGATCAACGCTGCCTAACACGCAGTCGAATAAATTACATTTTTCTGGGTTTCTCTCAGACCTAAAGAAATGCTTCCAATCATCGGCCTTCATCGCATTTCATGCAAAAGATGCAACACATCGTTCCTATAGTCAGGGGGCCAAAACTGATATTGTAACTTAGGAGGACACCTCAGGGTACAAGCTGACAACCTATCCAGTATAAATATTTGACCCCTTAACATGTGTTCTATTCAGGTTGTCAGCTTAGAAAATGATTTTTTGTCTACTTCATCACTGTATTCTTAAAGGTGGTAAAATTGGGATTTTTTTTCTCAAAGTGCTTCCTTATTCTTCTGAACCTCCTCCTGTAATTTTGAGCAAATTTGCAATATAATCCAATTTATGTGCAAACATGAACTTAAAAATGAATAATCAATGTACCAAAAGAGCAATGCACCACAGGGGGCGCTGTTTTGTCAGCACAGCTGTGATTTGGCATGAGGCAACAGGTCCAGTGAAGACGATCACAGCGGGTGTCAACAGTCTGAACAAAACTTCATAAAGTCATGAATTTCACACAATAAATGAACTTTGTCTATTTTTCTGTTACAAATGTTACAAAAACATTTGCCTCAAGATTCTACCGCCAAATGTTGCCAGAAAACCAGCTAAACTTCCCAGCTAGGTAGCTAGGCTACTGTACTTTCATAATTACTATTTACAAGTAGGTGAATGAAGTTTTGTGTGCATGTGTACTGGGGATATATGTTGATAATGTATTTGTTGCACAATAGCCTATTCTACAGTCTGCCAGCTAGAAGTGTTAAGCAGCTTTTTAGCGAGCCAACTACTCAGCTTTTGTCAGATGACATTGTGGCGATCCACGTTTTTTTTTTTCTCCTCATAAGATGCAATCAGGTCAGAGAGAGTGATGATAGACATTTCTTTGCCTTTCAGATGAGCTAACGTGTAGCCAGAGGGAGCTGTAAGCCTCGTGTCTTCAGCACATCAACAAAACCAGAGAGGTTGCTGGTAGGATTGGTAGGCATTACTCGAAACAAGACGGCTAGAAACCGTTGGTCCATCACCTACAATGAACGGGAATCCTTAGCACAGGATGCCAGATCCTTGTTTGCACTGACACATGATGGAGAAGATGATGAAGACACCCGCAAAGACTGCCTTCCATCAAGACTAAGAACGGATCATGATGACATCATTCAACTTGTAGACCAGATCCAGAGATGCCATGTCTTCCAACAGGAGAATATGCACGAGTTGTTGTCTTTGACAACCGGTGATGTTGCTTCAGAAGATATGAAGTGTTCATTTTCAAAACCCTCTAAGTCCAAAACCACTATTTTTTTAGTTGAGGCCAACATGCACTTGGCTGCTGAGGTAACTATCAGTGTGCAAAATACTAAAGAATTTGAACATCATTTTATTTATTGGAAATCTGTGGATTTTCTAATGCGTTTTCCTTTAAATTCCCATTTTAACTCATTGGCTGCCAGCCATTTTCATACAATTTTAATACAGGCTAAAACGCCCAAGTTATCTTTGAAATCTGTGATCTGATATTCAGTGACAAGCTCCGCCAGATCGTTCCTCAGCCCGCCCCGTTGAAAAACGTAATTGACGTCTATAGACGTCATTGGCAGCCAATGAGTTAAATTGCATTTTCCTCCATTTAACAAAAATGGACTTGGAGGGTTTTGTAAATGAACTCTTCATATACTGAAAGACCTTACAAATGCTGCAGAGTCTGGGAAACAAATAATCATTAAGATGGTGAAAAAGCGATTGAGCACAATGAGCACAGACTTTCACAACAGCCTCATCAAGAGAAAACCCAAAACATTCCCAAACCTCTACAGCACAGATAAACTTAAAAAACTCAGATCCAAGTGTGTGAAGCCTGACAGGGATATTTTCCGTTGCATCATTGTATCCATGGACAGTGGTAGAGAGGTTAACATAGATGAGCTTCTCCAAAATGAACTGTGTGCAGTCCCTCTGTCACTTACCACAACAGATTCAGTGCTCAGACTTACTAACAAAGACGACTTAGCCACCATACTACAAGCTGGTGCAAAGGAGACAGAGCTCAGTCCATCTGTTGTGAGCACATGCACTATCATTGATGGGATGGCCTTAGTAAGAGCAATAGGAAAACCTCAAAATGCATCAACCTTTGGGGATTATGCTGATGTTTTCATGCAGAAAGTGACTGGTAATCTACATGGGAACATCATTAGAGTGGATCTAGTGTTTGATCAGTACCAACAGAACTCCAGAAAGGGTGGAACAAGAGCAAAACATAGCACTACTCTGCGAAAGACTCGCACCATTGTCAGTAGGGATGTAAAGATACTTGCTGACTGGAATAGCTTTATGAAAACAAGGCCAACCTGACCCTATTCCTATCAAATGAGCTTGAAAGGCATGTGCACCATTATGGTCATTTTAAATTTTAATAAGTGGGGGATTTGATGACCCTAAAAAAGTGGCATCAGCAGCTGAGATTGATGTTTCCCACCTACAGGCTGTTCATGAAGAAGCAGATACCTGCATATTACTCCATGCAGTTGATGCAACAGCCAATGGGTATCAGAGGCTCATCATTCAGTGCTGAGACACAGATGTACTGGTGTTGCTTCTTGTGTTTGCACACCGACTGAGCCCAGAAGTTTGGATGAAAGCAGTGATGCATGTGTTGCATTGTGAAAGTAAATGCATACTCAAAACAAAACCGTAAACTCTTCTGCTGCGTCCCTGTCCAGGACTCTTGACTGCGCACTTGGACATGGTCCCTAGGTGCCTTCTGATGGCTGCCTACTTTTCCTGCTGTCTCTGGAGCACCACAGCTTGGATGGGGAAAAAACAAATTCTACCAGCAGTGTTTGGAGAATGAAAATTGCCACGTGGCCAATAAAAATGAATCAAGATCCTGGAATTGTGTGATTATTATTATTAAACAATCTTTTTGTCAAATGCATCCCTAAATAAGTTGCCTCAAATGTATCATACTTTTGCCACATGACTATTACATACGGTAGTTATTACTACAAACTACTAGTAGTTACCAACTCTAAAGAAGTGAAACAGCAGTTGAATTTGGATGGAATTTATAACTATAGTGATATGTCACCAATAGCACCCAAGGCTACCATCTAGAGTTCTAGATTTCCGCCTGGACATTAAAGTACTCAAAGTTGTGCAGCTTTGCACTGTCACACACTACAAGCTTTAAACTTAGCATGACTCATGCTCATAGATAGGGATACTGATTGATGGAGGTTTTGGGCTACTATCTGATGTTTCCAAGCTGATATAGACTTCAAAAATTGGTTTTCTTTAGGCGGAGATTGATTTTTACATGTTCTAGCTCTATTTGCTCTTATATTGTAATATAAATTTTCATTCCGACACTTCTGCAGACATTCCATGAGTTTTAGCTTTCATTTGATACCATGTTTATGTGGAGATATTCAACATCTATTGTGGGTATGTCGTGTTGAGCAGGAAACCTGAAAATTGGCCTAAAATTGCTTCCAAAAGTCACAAAAACAATTGTTCAACTTGACAACCACCCTAGAACGTCACCCATGGGTCCCTTCTAACTAAAAAAATAGGTTATCAACGTGTCCACAAAAGTCTTAATGGAAGTGCTTTTCAGAATTGGCCCAGACTACTACTGCTGTTTTCAGACAACCCCCCCCTCCCCCAAATTTATCGTGTTAACTGACCAGAGGGGTCTGGAAAATGGCTACAAAACACATTATTGCTCAGCATTTAATTGGATGAGAAAAAGGGCAATTATTTAATGCTTCA
Organism: Chatrabus melanurus; assembly: GCA_900302635.1. NCBI lineage: Eukaryota > Metazoa > Chordata > Actinopteri > Batrachoidiformes > Batrachoididae > Chatrabus > Chatrabus melanurus. The sequence continues at coordinate 4,162 of OMMV01181645.1, forward strand.
CAAGTGGGCATATTAATCAAATAGGTCAGTTCAGAAATGGGATTCATAAGACCTAAATTATTAGTGAGTAAATTTAAAAAGGGTCAAACAAGAAGTGGGAGCTTTTTCACTTACCAGCTGAATTCTATTTATTTCCTTCCCATTTTATCATTAATGTCACATTTGTTCATGCTTTATAAAGTGCTAATCAGTAATTTGACGATCATCGGCAACTGGCGCCACATAGGCTTGCAAACCGTCTTAACTATGCAGTCTGACTCAGATTTGTGATTGTACATTATAAACAGACATCAGAGAATCTATCAGCTGACATAAAGAGACAACTGTGTGCAGGTCACTGGTCCGACAGCCAGTGACCAGCTCTGGTTTCTGTTAAAATCATCTCAGTGACTTTAAAGCTGTGAAGGATTTTTTTTTTTTAAGCTAGTAATCAAATATACAATTTTGACATCTTTATTTTATGATTTCAACTTTTATTTTTAAACAATTTCAAGCTTTGCACAAAAAGAACTTAACCACAACAGCCAGCGCGCTCTGCTTAACATCTTGGCTGTATTAGTAGCGTAACAGAAACAGATCACATGTCAGATACAGCCCATGACTACATACCCCATTACAGGATTTAAACACATTTGAGAGGAGTGACATCTGGAGAGCATGACGCGAATGGTGATAAACACTTTGTTCCATGCTAAAAATTCACATGTTCTCCATAATAAGTCTTTTACTCCCCAAAAGCACATTTAGTAGTTAGGCCACCCACAAAAAAAAAAAAAAAAGGAAAAAAAAGAAGATCTAAATTTTAAGTCAAATAAAACCTATGAGGAAAGACAGTAAGACTGTGATCCCAACCAAAACTATTAAATTAAGATACAAAAACATTGCAAAGAATGATGTTTACAAGTGTCTTACCGAATGCATTTCAAACAGAAAAATAAATTCCTTTGGTCAAGTAAAAAATACCATGAAAATAATAGTGAATTCTTCCTTTCATCACTCTTATGTCCCGCTTGTGTTTCATTTCCTACAGTCAACCAGGTTCTTGAGGCTCTAAGGCTGCAAAGGAGGTGTCAAGGCAATGTGGTTATGGTGCCCCTGGCGCTCCATGCTGCAGCATGCTGGGAGGACGACTAGAAGAGGAGGTGGGGCTGAGGCATTCACGGAGGACCGGTCTGTCCTCAGACAGCAGGTGAAGGTGCGTCTGGATCAGGCTCGTTGTTGTAATTGTTGCTGTAGTGATTCCCGCTGGTTGCATGGTTGGGTAGGATGTCCAGTTCGTCCACTTGAGGCCCAGGATGCATCACCACCAGCTGATCCTGTGGGATGTCTGCTGCTGCCGCTGCCAGGTTCGTGATGGACTTTGACTTCACACACTGGAAGTCAACATGGCGGCTCTTCCCCTCCTCTTTTTCCCAGGACATGCGGATGAACGGCCTCTGGACGTAGTTGTAAATGACCTCTGGTCGACCTCCTGGACGTTTTTTCACCTTCTCTTTATATGTAGGATAACCTGCCAAAGTTCATATCAGATTTAGTTGCTCTTGAATACAAAACACATAAATGACCTCATCAACTAGCAGGTGGAACATTCGATACCACAACGATATCTACAGGAATCATTTTGATAGCGTGAGGTACATATATGCATGGACTTTGATTAATTTGGAGTTATCTTAGCTAACAATCACAGCATGTCAGACTTAAACACAAACCATGAATATGATGTTGTAGTTCACTCTGTCAGCTTTAATTTGGGGGTAAGTGCATCTAAATCAGGTGTACAACACAGCGTTTGTGTGATCCCAATTTTTTTAAAGGGTCCATTTTCAAAAGGCTATTTTACAGCCAGCTGGGTGTGGTATTCCTTCATTAGTTCAGTAAATATTAAAGAGATGATTTCCACCATTTAAAATCCCATAAAGCCAACAATAACAGAATCATAGTGGGTCATCTATCAGCCAAAGGGTACTGGGATCTATCCCCAAGTGTAGCCAGTATCCCTGAGCAAGACCCTGTGGTAAGACTGCAACTTTGTTGTGTAAGATGCAACTTGCCGTCATTTGCGGTATGTAAATGCAGACTTTTTGACAGCTTTTAGAAACACAAAATTAAATCCAGGCGATGCTCTTTTGCATTTATTTCTGAAGATATTCTAAGTTATGTTCTTGAAATTCAGGGGTGCCAATAATTTTGACCAGGACTGGACAATATTCACCTTGAGTATCATTCCACTTCTCAAGCTTCAATTTGTAGCAAAAATACTATATAATCCTGCTGTTGAGCAACCTGTAACAATCTGCATCAGAATATATATTGTACTATGTATTAATGTGTTTATCAGTACATGTGCAAGCATTACCGACTGCTCAGAAAACTAAGATTCTGTTGCTTCTTCAAGAGCCATCATGAAAAAAAACCAAAAAAAAAAAAAACTGAGCCTTGCTTGGAACGTCATATGAATCTTTCTCGACGATCATCTATGCTATATTAATTAAAACTAATCAGACTGCACTGGTCAGCACGAGGTGTCAGTCTCCCTGCATTAAGCCGTTGCTGTTGCACAGAGATGTGTTCACTGTCACGATTTAAAGCACCTCAGCTCCAACACTGATGTTTAGATGAAACTTTACAGCAGTGCACAGCAACATAAATTAAGCTTAAAAAGATGCTAAAACTCTACATTCAATCTGCCACATCTACATCTAGTTTGAAATTTTACCTTGTAGTTGACATGTTCAACTCCCATTAGCCAAAGCCAGCAGTTATAATCACTTTTGCCATCACTCACACACAGTAGATGGCAAACTAGCTCTATTTTGACAACCAAAAACAAAGTTTCCTCTTTAACAGATCAAACATCTCATTTGTTGATTCTAGTTTGACCGTGCTCTTGGTCAGATATTTTTAGCTCCCCAATGTGATTTTTGGAGAAATTGCTGGAAAATCACTGCTGTTGCCCAGCTGGAAAAAAAATTCAACAGCTATGCCATGAGTAGCGACTACTGCGCTCTCTAATAAAAGAAGGGAGGAACAGCAGTTCCACAAGGTGAGAATCAAATGCACTAAACATGCACATGCAAGAATGTCATGCACGCACAGCTAGACCGGGAACATAAATGGCATAGAAAATCCCAGAGCACAGAGGGAGCGTCGCTTTATTCTCTGCACAGGACACCAATTAAGTAAAAAGTTGTTGAGAACACCTTTTAGGTTGTATTTTAAGTATACACATTTGTATTTGTTTTAGTTTCATCTTATCATATTCAATTTGCTTTCTTTTTGTATACTGTACTGCGTTACATGATGTATTACTAGTGTTTCCATTGTTCTGTCTGATGTTTTGCAGACTTGCCGTCTGAAAAATATGCACTTCACCAGATGACCACAGATAAATAAATGCAATATGTTTAATGGAAACTTACCTTCAATGCCCAATCTGATCTTCTTTAATCCTCTCTCCTTTAAAACAGATTTGGCAACATCTCGATTCTCTATATACTTGAAAAATCTGTACAGTTTTGTGCTGTAGATGACTGCAAAGAACAACCAAAAGATAAACTCAACATTTCGCAAGCTCAATTGCTTGCATCAATATTTTTCACTAAAAGTGTACTCACTCTGAGAGTACTCTTCTCCCATTTGTGGTGGATACTCTTCATCCCAGTCCACTACATCATCATCAGTGAGGACTACAATGTGACATTCTCTCTCTCCGCTCTGGGCACTAGCCACCATTAAAGGCAGAACCATTTCCTCCAGATAAAACTCAAACTGCCGACGTGCTCCGTCATTGGACAGCTCATGCATCAGGGCACCTGATAAAAGAAGCAGTTAAGACCCCATGACATACTTCATGACGGCCAATCAAGAAGCACATAGAGCACATCTGAATGGGGGGAAAAAGGCAACAACTAAACAGAACAAAATAACATGGCTTGCTTCCATTTCAGCAGATGCAAATGTACCGACCACTTTTCTGAAAACCTCATTTGATGTGCTGGCAATTGCTCTCACAGTGGAAGAACAGATGTTCAGTTTCAGTCCTGTTCAGTCTTTCCTTCACAGTTCCAGACATTGCACCGCCAGCAATAAAAAATTCTTAATGGGCATCGGCAGTATCTGCAATACTGCAGGAAACTGTCTCCAGCATAGAACACTGACCATCTGTGTACTGACAGAAATCATTACCCAACTTCCAAATGTGGTACTCAGTCAAGGCTCTTAGTCAGGTTCACGGCGAACAAAAGAGAGAAACACCACAGTACCAACATGTAATTTGAGAGGAAAAAAATAAATAAATGAGTCAAGTTCATAAGTACTGAGATAGTGACAATCTTTGTAAATTTGCCTCTGTACACCAATACAATGAAACTGAAATTAATCAAGTTGTGTTTGATTCATTTTATATGAACTGTATTTTAAAACAAAACAGAATGCCCTCTTGCTAGGTAATGAAGTGCCCGGCACAACCCATGGCAACGCACCTCATTTGATTGCTGCAGCCTGGCCACCCAGAGTCCTCCCAAGCAGACATACCACTCGGCAAAAGTTTTTTTTTTTTCTGGAGCTCCACCAATGCTCAGCTCAGTAAGCTTAGACGGCATGTAGAAAACCGCTGATGTGATCAGTACAGTGGCACAAAGAAGGATTTTCTTAAAAAGATGTGAAATTTCAGCTAGTTTGCCATGAAACGCATGGAAGACTTGAGCCTAAATTTGCTCTGTTGTTTTGTATGAACATTCTCTGTTCTACTCTACCATGAAGTTGTGACTGGTGATATAACACACAAAAGTTGCACTCAGCAGTTTGTCCAATTACTTATGGCCTCTGAAAATGGAGGGACTGTGTATACAAATGGTCATAGTTCCCAAATGGTTGTGATTTTATTTTTTGTTGCAAAAATCAAATTAAAGCTGAAAGTCTACAGTTCAAGCACATCTTTATCGTTTCATTCCAACTCCGCTGTGGGGGTGTACAGAGGCCCAAGAATTGTCTCACTGTCCAAATACTTACGGCCCTCACTGCAATTGGTCACAATGCAGGAACGTGAGACATTTGGCTATCACTTAGCAAACTGAGCCTAAATATGTTTCAAACAAAGTGAGGAACCTGACATTATGTACAAGGATTCTTCAGCATTCAGCAGTTCAACTCAGTGTATTTATACAGTAACTCTGCCACATATCACAGTAGCATGTGACACGTAGCTATTAATGCATGGATTCATTGCCTATCAGACTGGTTTGCAGGACCAGGCAGCTGATATCATTTCCAAGCAGGAAATCGCTACAGTTGCATAGTTAACGCTCGGTCTGATATCATCTGCCTGGTCCTGCAAACCGGTCTGATATTAAATGAATCCGTGCATTAACATGCTTATTCAACACTGCATTAACGTCTCAAGATACGTAAAACTTCCGACTATTAATACATTTTTGCAAGTTGCCACTGGTTAGCAGCATTTTTATTGAGGACTTTTATTATGAAATGTCAGAACGGAAGGACCGTATGCATTGTATTTGCAAAACCAGCTTTTCTGATGGAGCGGCAGAGTTTAGCTTAGCCCTGTACACTCACTGTGTGGGGCTGTCCGATTCAAGTTACTTCGCCATTCCCTTTCTCACTTCCACTTGCTTTGCCTATAGCCATAGAACATGCAAATTGAGTGGGAGTGAGTAGGGGGAGGGCAAAGTAACTCGTTTCGGACAGCCCCACACAGTGTACAGAGCTAAGCTAAACTCTGCCGCTCCACCAGGAAAGCGGTCTGTGCCGCACTCCACTTGTGCTGTGGAGTCTGCAGACGGGGCGCATGGAGGGGATGGACAATCTTTTTGATGTTGTGAAAAGTCACCAGATTTGTCGCTAAATCAGGTTTTTAGCTGCTAGAGATGGCCAAAGGTCACTAAATCTAGTGACAAAGTTGCTAAATTGGCAACACTGGCTGCCGTCTGCTTCAACCATTTGGCGAATGTTTACTGTGAATGTACACCGGTCTGCAATTGTGTCAAATGGCAATCATTAATGCTGCCGATATCAGACAAGGTGAGCAGTCTGATATTCGCGCCAGGAACCAACGATTACAGGCAGGCCTCGTCCAGTCATGACACCGCGGAATATCAGACCAGTGTTGAATAAGTGAGTGGGAACACAGAGCACCAAGTTTCATCACCATTGGTGTTTAGTATTTAAATCTACCACCATAAAGTAATAAGAAATAAGGTGCTTTTCATTCAAACCTTTGTACCAGCAAACGGGTCATGTCTATTAACATGAGTGTGTACTGTCATGTACTTACAATGTACAAAATGAGCTTTGAAAGGAGCAAATTAACAATGGTGTTTGAGAAATTTTACTCCACGGTATGTCACCTTCAGATCACAGGTGTTAAAAGCAATGTCGCATTGTGTTAGCTTAAGGAGGGTGAAAGCAAGACCAATGTGGCACTCTTTTGGACATCCTGGTTAATACAAACAGAGTAGAAGGGGTCTGCTACCGCCAGTAGTGTGCCAGAGAGAATACTCACTGAGGTCTCTGCATTTGATGGTGCTGTAGTCGAACGAAATGCATAGATAGTCACAAGCCTCCCGCAACTCAGGGATGGAGATACCATCAGGGCATCGAATTATCCCGGTTTTGTAGTAATCCTAGTCATTAGAAATCACAGAGATTACAGCTATTTGAAATCATGCATTAACATCCAACCTATACACACACACACACACACCTTCCAACAGTATTTGAAAAAAAATTTAATTCAGTATTATCATAAATTTCAGTTTCGGTTACAGCCGGTGCTTGTCACACAATTAATCACTTGGTGCATTTCACTTCCTCCCTATTAGATTAATAATAGTTTTAACAAATCCTGCCATACACAGCCTCAGCTGAGCTGAAAATATGTTTACACTATTAAATTGCATCGATCTGTTATAGCTATATATTATGCTGATGTATGTGGACTGCATAAAGAGTAAAACTTTTGGAGTGAAACTGACCAGAATCGCTCTGAAAACAGTTGAACTGATGCCCTCAGCCACTTCGTATTCACCCTTCTCATTGGGTCGTGTGAAATTGTGCTCTCTTCCAGAGCCAAACATTCTGAAAGAAGACAACTTTGATTTAGTTCCTGATTAATAAAAAGCACAGAACACTTCAGGACCTATGTGCATATAGCATTTTTTTTCTGGCAGAAGAATGCTGGAAAGGTGCTGAGGAGTGCTTCATACCAGTGTTTTCATTAAAAAACAAACAAACCGGGGGATTGATTTCTATAACAACAAGCTTAGGGTCTGTTTCCACCAAGCTTTTGCGTCGGCATTTCATTTTGCGTTTGAATGTTTACACTGAAATTCTGCGTTTGTGAACCTGAAATGTCACAAGCCTAAATAAAAATTGCCGCAGCATGGCTGAAAAACAGAAAATCCTTGCAATAATGCTGCTTAATGAAATAGACGAGGAAGAGATGGAGGATGAAATGAGAGGCCGCTCTTATTGCTTCCCACAGGTTTCCTTTCACGTCACGGTGGCTGTGGTCCCGTTCGCTGCACTGGTCGCTTCTGTACAGATGCAATTAGCTTACCTATGTCTACTGAATTGCTCATTTTCACAACAAACTTTCATCCACGTGCTGAGCACAGGTGGACTTTTGGCTTCCGTGTGACGTGGATGCTAAAAATAGCAGAGAAAACACGCACGTCGAGATTATAATTCTGTGCGGGCGCGTCAGTTGCGTCCGACGCAGACGTCGACGCGAACGCTTGGTGGAAACACTCAAGTGGCTCAACATAGAAGTGATTCAAACGCAAAAGCTTGTTGGAAACGGGCCCTTACAATGTGTATGGTGATAAAAGCAGTCATCCTCACTAGCAACATATAGTCTGTCCAATCTGCTAACACAGATGAGCTTTTCTGTGTCTACTATGATAGATTTTGTGACATGTCAGCTGACTGTAGCCTGAGACGAGAAAAACAAGCTGCTTCTTCAGTTTTCTTAGTTGTCAGGGTGACAAGTTTTGCCCCATCTGATTAGTTGTCTGAGAAGTCACTGCAGTGATGATGCTAGCTCCTTCCTGAAAAGTTTAGAGATTATCAACTTATTGGATTCAGAGTGACTGTATAAAAAAGGTTGAGCACTCTGAGAAAAAAGAAAAAGACACTGGGTGCAGCGCTTTTTCTCTACAGGGCAGCATACGCTACATTCTCATTTGGGGTGACAG
>OMMV01181656.1:0-12134 GCA_900302635.1 Chatrabus melanurus
TGTCTCGCAGGACCAATGACCATCATGTCATTCTTGTCAGAATTCAGGAGTAAAAAGTTACGGGACATCCAGTTTTTCACTGATGCCATACAGTCTTCTAAAATCTTAATTTGAGAGAGACTGAGATGAATGCTAAGGAACTGAGAGATGGGGATGGGCACTAGGCCTGGATCAGTCAGAGTATGCAATAAATGAGACTGAAATCACAGGATTTAAATTGGCAAATGTCAGTTTTCTGGTGGGGTTATGGCACTGCTAAATTCCTGGAGGGGTTACAGCCAAATCAAGCTACGCCCTAGAGCTGCCTATGCTGCTTGGTCATTTATTTATGACTTACATTTTGGTTGTCTGTTAGCTCAGAGGCTCTCAATCAAACATTTAACAAAGAGTATGGGAAGCATGCAAAAAGATGTTTATTGTTAAAATGCTGGTAACTTTCTACAAGCGGTCAGGAAGCACTCAATCTGCAATCATTTCCACAAACATCTTAATGTACAATGCTTAATCAATCATCTTCAATGCCTGAAGAGGCATTTTTTTGTTTTGGTTTGGTTTTTTTGGAGCCAAAAATTCACATCTTTCCAAACTATCAAGCTGAAATACAATTAAATTTTGGACAGAGAGCTCGGTAAAGGTGGACATGTGTTCCGATCGGACTGAAATCTAGCTAAAATCTAATAAACATGATCCAAAACACTGAAAAATACACAAGCACGAATTATTGATGCTGCTGTACAGCTTCAATCAAGGAAATGAGATGACAAAACCCTCATCATTACAGTGATGCCTTACATCAAAGCCTCATCATGTGGGGGCACGTCGCAGTAAATTCACACGTCACATGATTAATCGAGAGATTATAGAAAAGAAAACGTTATGCTGTAACTACATGAAGCTAATGACAATATAAAAGTCTAAATTTGTGTGTCTGTGAAAGTAAACGCGTGTTTGAGAGCTGCGCTGTTGTTTTGTACTTAGTCTGTGGAGGAGTACCACACAATAAAAAGGAGAATTCAACTCAAAAAGTTGGTCTGTTTTTTTTTTGCTTCTGAACATATAATCCATCACTGTAAAACAAAGAGAGAAGTTTCTTGCTGTGTGATTTCCTGGACTGTTTGTTCAGCCATTAATTTACAAGAGAAACAAATGTCACAAGCTGCTTTTATTATACTGGTGTTGTAAGTAAATGCAAAGCAGAATTCACATTTAATTTCAATGGCCTTCAAGAAAAAATGTTTTCAGTACTGATTTGGCCCCGTTGAACACAAATGTGGTTATAAACTCCACACAACATGGAAAGAAAGGCAATGCACAGCAGAGAAAATGAACAAATCTACAATTTCCTCCTTAATAGAACAAATTTAGCCTTTTGAAATAATTAACTCCATTAACTTCCATTCACTGGTAACTGCTATACTGTAATAAATGTATAGAAATATAATATAAATAACAATGCACTATTTTCTGGGGGGAAATATGTTGTATCTGAGGGCTCAGAATGACATTTTTCAAAGTAAATCTTTTGAAATCTGTACTTTTTTTCTTAAACAGATTGAATCCCCTTAATCAATTTTGGGTGCAGATAAGGTCACTTGTGCATGCCATGCCGTACACCGGTGTGTAAATAAACTGTAAAGAGGAACCGTATTGTCTAGTGTATGTTCTATTTTTAGTTAGTGTAGCTTAGTCAATGGCGCAAGCTAAAAATCTCACAGTAAGGCTGGTATCTCATTGAGAGGCGACTGTGACGACTGAATTTTTTGACGAGTGCTAGGCGAATTTGGCCAAGTTTTGGGCGACATTGGGGTGACATATTTGCCACTTTTTGATGACCGTTTAACAAATTAGACAACCGCTGGGCGTCTTGTTGAAAAATAGTTGACGAATATTTGCTAAGCGGCCGTATGTCTGTCATCCTCAAGTTGTTAATTAGTGGCTAACCACCAGCGACCGCATTTCAACCATGATCTGACCTTGTAGCAAATGAAGCGAACTGGACGATTGAAACAGACCGGGGGGGACGACTTGGTAGGGGTCAATTGATGACTCCTTGGTGAGTAAAAAGACTTCTTAGAGAATAGTGAGAGACAAATTAGTGAAAACAAGCAGTCGTTCATTCGCCACCAGGGTTTTGAACATGTTCAAAATCCACAGGCGAATGAAATCGAGGTGAGCAACTAATTAGCAAATGGGGGTACTGATTGCGACTGCTTCGAGATTAATTTCAGACTACATTGAAACCAAGAGCTGAATTAGAGGAATGGCCATTCATCTCAGTCGCCAATCGGTCGCAAGCCCAGTGAAATACTGGCTTTAACCTTTTCTTGTCATCACAGAATAACCAAAAATGTCATTAGAAGTGTCTGGTAGCATGGAGAGAATCCCTACAGAGGTACATGTGTGCACGTTTACGTCAGGAAATGTAAAGAAACTTTTTAAAATGACAGATTATACAAGAAGTGACTGACGTTAGCCTTCTTCCCGTTTGGTGGGAATCGATTGTCAATGAGGGGTTCATTCCTGTTGTATGCAGAAGAACGAGACACTTCAAATGGCAGTTTCACCTACTGAGTGGCAATAACAAGTGGTTGACTTTGAGATTTTTAGCTTGCCCCATAGGCTTACATTGTATATCTGTTTAGCCTGTGACTGTGTCAGCATTGTAACTCAATACTGGACCATCATCGTTATCATTGCTTTTGTCCCGAGTGAAAAGTTCCACCCAAAATCATCTGAAATAGAGCCCAGGTTGAAAAAATCCCTGCATTCCCCTTTAAAGTTATCAAATAAAAGTTGTGTTTTAATCTTAATATATGTAACTGAAGAACAGAGTGCATGTGTATTTTTCTGCTTTAACCTCATCATTTCACCCAACAGTGTGAAAAAATAAAAAAAATGTTGCAAATTCGCCCACAAATGTATTGGATTCTATTTCACCAATAAAAACCTCTTGATTATATGTGATAGCATGCATGGATAAAAATAATATTCTTGGCTGATGTAAAAAAGAAAAAAAAGATTACTCATGCGGGAGCTGTGTGTTAGTGTATAGAAGAGAGTTGGCAAATCACATGATTTTCATGTTCGTGTCTTTTCACATTTCATTAACTGCCTCCCGTCCTTTCATATCATCTCCATATCAGTCCTTTCAACTGTTTGAGGAGTCACATTAAATATAAATAAAGAGAAATGATGGGCAGAGGATTCTAATTGTTTAGACACCGTATTGAATTTAGAGGTCTCTATTAAATTAATAGGCTATGATTTCTTCGTTAAAAATTCATGATGAGTTTGTGAGCGTGTTGGTTTTAATTTTGTCCTGAAGTGACAGCGCACGCTGGTGGAAGAAAATACAGACGCATTAAAAAGATTAAAGTTTCTGACCTTGTTTAATTCTTGCATAAGTGTTCCAAAGGGGACGTTTGAAATAAGAAACAGCGGTGTGGCTGCATGCGCGTGGGGGGACGAAAAATGGAATGTTCAGTCATAAAATCATCATAAAGTTTAGTTCAAATATACACATTCTGTGCAAGATTACTTCCTTTAATGTTGCAGACGTACAAGTGAGTGCACAAAAAAACCGCACTTTCATACTGGGGCGTGAGGGAGAGTTGTAGCCTTTCTTCCAGCCCTTTAGGAACGGATTGCAGGCAGCAGTTCCTATTTATCAGACTGCCAGCCATCTGAAATCAAATTTCCCCTGAAGACACCATGAAATTACAGATATTTTCTCTCCCAGTCCACCTCCCTGCCAAAGCCCACAGGATAAATATCACAACTCTAAGCCTTTCAAGCTGCTATAAGCTCGCACGCTGATGACATTTTGACCGGGCCTGTGTTTCTCCCCAAAGCCCCACACTAAGTCTACACAAACACGCACTCACGCGGCGTCCGGACTTTCTCCCGTCTCCTCAGCCCCTCTTTTAGTGACATGCTTAGAAGCGCAGTGATCCATGGTTCTAGTCGCCTGTTTATCCAAGCTAAGTGCTCTTTACTGTGCCACTCCACTTTTTTCTGTTGTCTCAGGCCTGTTTGTCTGATAAATATTGCAGCCGGCAGCCACAGCCAGCCTCTGACCTTAAGCTAATGGAAATAGTTTGGGAAGTATCAGACAAAAGACTAACCGCTAAAGTGTCGTCATTGGCAAGTTCGGTGTGTTTGGGGAAATATGTGGCAGGTAAGATGGATGTAATTAAGGTAATTCACTGTTTAGCCGAGTACATGTGTTTCTAAATGGCTTAAATGTCCACAGCGATAGTGATGTACTAATGGATCAGAGAAAAAAAATTAACGGTGCGCGTGTTTAAAATGGGGAAATAGTCGCCACATTAGCACAGACACAGATTGGCACTCTAGAAAGCCCAGGAGACGTCTACTCTCGTCACCTGATTTATAAACTCAATCATGATTGCTTTATACTTCACAGACTTACCGCTGCTACTCTGATTAGCTTTCCGGAGATTTGTGATGAGCTACAAGGTGAATGTTGTGTCTGTAGTAGCAGATAATAGCCTCCAGCTGATTTCCTCCATGGTATCTTTATGGAGTATCCAACACATCCTTTGTTAAAGAAAGACTGTCGACTGATGGAGAGCGTAAAGGTGAAAATGTCAGTTTTGCAGAGCACCTCACATTTCATTTGCATCTTCTTGACAATAGTTGGTGCCAGAGGTTTGGAGACTTGTGGGTTATGCGCGCACTAGCCTAGCTAGCATAGATCAGGTCAGGTTTGAGAGCATGTGCTGGTTCTGCAAGTTGCAGATTGTGTATTTATCACTGCCATAATACTAGCTTAATACTTTCTACCATGATACCAAATACTTTTTAATATATTTATATATTATATTTTGAAATGGTGCCTTATAAAACAAACTTTTGCATGCATGACATGCTTTTCCCCATGGCCATCATAACAGATAATTTCTGGCTCAACATCAAGGTGAGGTCAAGTTCACATATTTTTAAAACTATTACGATTAGACAGTTCTTAGAGGAATGGGCCACACTGAATGGAATGACATCATCCTTATGTGTTCGTTATAATGGCTGAATGGCTTTTTGGACCTTTGCCATGGTGACGGCCACAAAATTCAAACTTGTATATGGCAAAAATAAAACCCTTAGATCTTCCCCTTTCCAACGATACCAAACTCAAAATTATTTACTGATGTGCATACCAGCTTCTTTATTATTCGCTTTTTGGGGAATTGGCCTCTAGTCTACTTTAACCAATTCCTCAGAATAGATATTCTAAATGTTCCCTATTGGGACATTTAGCAATGGGTCCATATTTTTTACCTTTGCCTGTGGCCTTGACTTTTAACAATTTTTTTTAATTAAGCGAGTTGGCTGACCCTCGATGATTCCACGAAGTTTGGTGCAAATCAGATCAAAACTCTTCATGTTATTTTGTTCAAATGCTGACGGATGGACACTGAGGACTGAAAAAAATACCCCCACACACGGGTGTAATAGAATAGCAGAATTTGAAGTTGGAATGACACCAACATCATGAATGTCACTACAAATTGTTGGAAATGTCGGATTTTCCTGAGTTGGCACTTTAGTTTCACAAATAGAACCAATTTAGCAACAAGACATTTTTATTGGTGGTAATCCATCGACTGCATTGCACATCTTGCATTCAGTGGTTCTAGACTCTTTCTAGAATCCTAACAAGCAACATTTTTTGCAAAGGCAGAACATTCAAAAAAAAAACTTCACTGCAAGCTTTGAATATGTGAGACAAGCTGAAAGCAACATGCAAAGCTCCAAGTTGAGTGCAAGCGACGCAGCAGGAACCTGCAGTTACTCACTGAGTGATGGAAAGACATAAGATGCTTCCCAACAGCCTGTGCTGCTGGAGACTTTCACTCTGCCAGCTGAAGCACAAAAGCCTGCGGAGCCCCGAGCAAGTGACAACGCACGAGATGTGAGGCACAGCCTTTGGGGAGTGTTGGCTTGGTTCACACATAATAAACTTCAGACAAAAACCAGACAAAATGTAAAACAACACAGATTAAAGAAAATCCTCTTTTGTTTTCTGCATTGTGCACGCACACACACTACAGGTTTATGACAGAAAACAGAGTAAATTATGAGCATCTGCAGAGGAATAGCCGCCACAGATGGAAGAATAAAGTTTACTTCTAACATAAACAGTCTAGTTAGCAGTCCACTTAACAGTGTGCCTTAAATTTAAAAAAAAAAACTCTTATTTTTATTCATTGGCTCATGTTTAATTCATTTTGCTACTCAACATTAAGGAAAACTAATGACACATGCAGACAAGAGAGGCAAAATGTCTTGCAGCTGCATTGTATTATGGTCTATGGATACAGCTGTCAGTGCAGATATGAAAATGAGTTTTGTTCCTGTATGACAGTTGATGCCGGATACAGAATTCACTGTGATTCATGGTTTAGATTAGAATATTAAATGCAATTTATGATATAAAAACGCACTATTGTTTAAAAATAGTGATGGTGAGGAATGGGTTGCTGGCCTTGACTTCGTGGACGATGCTGTGATCTTTGCAGAATCAATGGATACCCTGATTGCAGCACTTGAGAAGCTGAGTGAGGAATCGAGCACCTGGGTTTGTGATTGTCTTGAAATAAGACTAAGATCCAGACTTTCAATAACTTCCTGGAGTGTATCTGTCTGCTGTGAAAGTGTTGAACTTGTAGAGACATTCACTTCAATGTAAAACATAGCTCCATTTAGTTATGTCCACTTACTTCTTCAATTTGACTCAAAGAGCTCTGACAATTTTTAGATTTTCAACTCAATTGTGTAAGTTTTAGAAATTTAAACATGCAGTAATTCATTGTTTTGACAATTTGACACTTGTCGGATCTGTGCTTGTTGATTGTACTTGGGTTTGTCAGTTGTCAGTTGAAAAAACTGGGGGATGGCAGCTTGAGAAAAAAAATAGTTGTCGTGGCTTTAGAGTTTGAGAAACTGTTTTCTTTAACTCATTGTTGAATGATAGACATAATCAAATAATTACAGACCGCAGATAGGTCATATATATCAGAATTCCAACTAAAATATAGACACTGTGGTAAATAAGAATCCCTATTTCAACTTTCTGAGCTGAAACAAAGGTATTCTTCAAGTTGAGTAACTTGCTGTTTCAAGGCAGCAGGTGAACTTTCATTTCCAAGTTAAACTATTTTGAAATGTTTTGCAGTGTTATCTCAGCAGTGACATTCATGTATCTGAGGTCACTGGATAGTGGTGTTTGGCGATGCACCAGAGAAGCAGGCTACATGGCAAAAATGTCATGGCTGACGTTTCCTCACTACGCAACAAGTGATGCTCCTCATCTGAGTGTCTCTAAGTAACCGTTTGTTTGACACAAAGTCATTCAGGTGGTACCCAAGGATCCTCCAAAGCGATCTTGTACCAAAGACATCTAGTAATTGCCTGGATCTTCATCTTGAACCAGGACAATCACAAACCCAGACAGTCTGACTCCTCATTCAACTTCTCAAGTGCTGCAATCAGGGCTTCCATTGGTTCAGCAAATATCAGAGCATTGCCTGTGAAGTCGAGGTCAGTAAGATTTTCTTCACCGACAAAGGCACTTAAGCCAGCCATCTCCACAATGCTACCCAACACCCAGAAACCATCCCTGAAGAATGCTGGAGTTCACTGGGAAGAAGTCAGAGACTGTGCCCCCACTCTGTGCAGCACTCACAGAGTGCTCTGTGTATTGGCCAGCTAGAACGTCCAGCACCTTGTTGGGGATCCCACGAATTTTCAGGATGTCCCAGAGAGCAGCCAAGTCAACCGAGTTAACCGCTTTGAGAAAATCAACATGGGCTGCAAAGAAGCACTGCCGACATTCACACTTGCGTTGAGTGGCAACTGGGTTTGAATCCTGTTAAGAATAATCCTTGCAAGCACCTTTCCCAGCAGAGACCAGTGTAATACCCCTGGAGTTGTTGCAATACAGATGATCAGCATTTCTCTTCCAGAGTGGGATGACAAGTCCTTTCTGCCAGTTCATAGGGTTGGCACCCATCTCCCAGATTGAAACAAAGATTGTCTGCAATGCCAGGAGAACATCTCCACATGCCTCAGCAACAACACTGTAGATTCCTGTAGTTCTGCCCATTCGCAGCTATTACCAAAGCTGCTGAGAAAATATGTCCTCAATATGAAGCAAATAGTTTGAGAAACTATTAATTATGACTGAAATTAAAACATTATTAATGTCAAGACAGGGCTGGTGGCCTTGCGGTTAGTGCAACCACTTTCAGTGCGGAAGGTTCACGGTTCGAACCCCGCCCATTCTCCATGTAAAAGTGGAGTTGCATCAGGAAGGGCATCCGGCTTAAAAATTGTGCCAAATCTACATGCAGATCCATGTGGGATCTGCTGTGGCGACCCCGAGTTACAATTGGGAGAAGCCGAAAGTAGATTATTATTAATGCCAAGACACCATCCATTGTCTTTAATCAAGGCTGGTTATTGCACCTGTAATTATGTCTTCATAGTAAGATCCCAGTATTAAAACACCATGGTAATATCTAATTAATGTCCTGCAATAGCAAGGTATTAATGAGGCATTAAATGATACAGACTAATTAAGACTTTTGCAATATCTATGTTGGCATTTATTCAGTAAGTTCACCTTTAATTAATAATTGCATTTTAAAAGCATTGTGATTTTTTAAATCTTAAACAAAATGTAGATGCATCAAGTTTCAATAGTTTTTAAACTTACACCACATTCCTGCTGAAGGAACCTGTCTCTGTGCAGCTACACAGTATTAAAGCTGCATCAGTGTCCTTTTGTGTGTGTCACAGGTGTTCTTTTTCCTGAGTCAGCAAGAAACAACTGCTGAAATAAGTTCACCAAGGTGAAATTCTTCTTTCACGTCTCCCCACGGGAGAGATGGGGCTGACTCCCACTTATAGGACACATTTGATCTGCAATCTCATCCCATATTCTGTTATATAATTTTTGTGAGCTCCAGCTCACGACCTGGTTCCTGTGCTCTGCCATCTCTAGAACATTTACTTCACTGTCTCCTTTCTTCCAGCTGAGCCCACAGGGGCCACGACCTCATCGAAACACCGACTGTGTGACTGCCGAGCATCCTGTGTGTCTGAGTGGAGGCGAGCGTGCCACACACGCCTCTTATTAAACCTCTGTTTGGCCATCAAGCCAGTGGATTACAAGACTGAAACAGATGGGCAGGACCAAACAGAGTCATCGGCAACGTTATGCTTTAATTGGCTCCCATAGGCCTGTAAGCCGCTAGGAAAACAGAATGAACACAAAAACGCACATGCATTTTATATTTACGTGTTTGAAAATTGGTTTTGTTCTGTAAAAACAGGTATTTTAATCATTATTTGCAAGTTATTTCTGTTTCATTATTTTAAACAAAAGCATGTGCGTGTTTGTTTTGTTTTGCATTTGAACTCGTTGAATATAAAATGCAAATGTACAAATAAACAAACAAAGTCAAGTCAAGTCTGGGAGCATGCGCTGATGCTGCGCTTCACCGCATCCACAACAACACGGAACCGCCCTGGGTCCTGGATGGCAACCACCCAGGGAGTCAACCGTTCCATCCCCATATCTCTAAAAACACCATCTATCTGCCACAGCCAGGTGAAGCATAGGCGTCCCCTTGGCCTTCTCCAGCCACTGGGGTCCTCAACAATCAGGCACCTATGTGCTGGATCATGCACACGTAAACGCACCACATGACCAAAATGTCGAAGCTGATGCTCGCTTACAATGCAAGTGATACTTCTCATCTTAGTCTCCCTAACTACCCACTCGTTTGACACAAAGTCATTCCAGCGGGACCCAAGGATCCTCCGAAGAGACCTAGTACCAAACAAAAAAGATTGTAAATTAATTCTAAATCTGCTTTTGGGCTCGTTGTAGTCTGAGTTTTAACAAAAACGCCAAACTTATTGTCACCTTAATTGATGTTCATATGTGTGATGTCACTCACAGCTAAGTCCTTCATACTGAAACAAAGTTAAATATAAAACAACATTACACCTATGTCTTTGCAGGAGAACAAAGGCCCAAGTGTTTGGGTCCTGGTGCTTCCTGTCTTACAGAATAGTTGTAAGAGTTGGACGCTTGCCAGTCACCAAGGCGCTGACTTGATGTCTTTGGTACTGGGTCTCTTTGCATGATCCTTGGGTACCACTTTGTCTCAAACAAGCGCTTACTTAGGGAAAGAGTGTGGTATGGTATGGTCAAAGAAACAGCTTCTGTAGGATTTTTGTGCTGGAATTGATTTTTTATTTTTTTTGCTGTTTTGGCTTCAATAGGGACCATACAGTGAGAAAATGATGGGGTTCAAATTTTCAGACCCCTCTCCCCTCCCTGGGGGGCTATTTCCATTTTGGCCCCCTCAAAACTAACTATGCACCTATTTCTGCCATTTATCAACCATTTTGTAGGTTTATAAGTATACTAAGATCATTTATTATACTTTTGGAGCAAATTTTTAGACCCTTCCCCCTTTCTGGAGGGGTCACTTCCATTTTGCCCCCTCAAAACTAACTATGCCCCTATTTTTGCCATTTGTTAACCAATTTTGATAATGTTAGAGCTGTTTTGTAGGTTTTGGGTCTGAAAATCAACTCAGTATCCTTATAAACCTACAAAAAGTCTCTAATATTGTGAAATTTGGTTAACATATGGCGAAAAAAGGGGTATGGTTAGTTTTGAGGGGGCCAAAATGGAAACGGCCCCCTCCCACCCCCCAGGAACGGAGGGAAGGGTCTGAAAAGTTGAACCCCATCTTTTGCTGACAGTCTGGCCCCTAATTAATCCAAAACAGCAAAAAAATCAATTTCAGCACAAGAATCCTACGGGAGTACGTACCATACCACACTAAAACTAAGATGAGGAGTATCATTTGCATTGCAAGGGAACATCAGCTATGACATTTTGGCCATGTGGCGCATTGTCCACATAGTCAAATAATCAAGTCCAAGTGTCAAATCGTTAAAACAATGAATTACTGCAAGTTTAACTTTCTAAAACTTGTACAGTTGAGCTGAAAAGAAAACCAGCCACTCAAATATATCTCCTGTCTTTGTCGGAAACTACTTTGTCCATTGAAACAGCAAGGTTTTTATTTAACAAAAATGCTGTTCCTGATCTGTTTGAGTTAAATGAAGAGTAAAAAAAAAGAAGAAGAAAACATGACCAACAACGTCCCTTTCAAGTTATGTATGTTCAGTGTCTGTAAGATGTGTTTTCTGGAGCATAGCGATATCCACGTTGTTCTTTTTACAGGTGTGATAATATTTTTCATCTTTTAATTACATTGTTGATACCCATAACATTCAAGGTAATCAACTTAATAAGACTCATAACTTCTTCTGTATAAATCTAGTAAAATAAGAGAGTTAAAATAAACAATATGTGTATATTGGCTGTCAAACAGTCCTGTACCGTGAATAAGTTTGCTTTGTTGTGCTGTTCATGTTGATGACTGTTGTCATAAAAGAACTAACCAACAACAGATGGATCACAGTAACCGCAGAGACTGAACAATACAAACAGAAAGCAGAATGAACATCTGCTGCCTAAAATAACAAATAGTCGTAATGAAAAATGCTCCTCTCTGTTCAAATACACAGCCAGAGCAGTAGTCACAAATACCGACCTCTCAGAATCAGCCAACCTCTCCTCCCACCTCCCCCTACCACCATCAGTTAAAAACATTGTTGGACTAGAAGCACTCGGAGAGCTCAAACCTCCGCCACGTCATAAGGTCCCACACGCATATCACTATGTGACCTGCTATAGAATTCCACAAGGCAAAGTAGTCCTATATGTTTTAAAGATTTATATTTGGATTCCGTGACCCTGAAAACCTAGCACGAGTCCTTGGAATCATATTGATATCATGATCTGTTTGGAAGTTATGCATGAAAAACGATATTTCCCTGATGGCAGTTTTCTTCTGGATCTAGTTTACTAACTATTAAAGATAGCTCAAATCTGTTTGCACTTTAGTGAATTCACATTGTCTCAGGAACACAATGGTGTTTGCTAAAAGCCTCTAGCACTATTACTTATCTCACAGGAACGCGATATGTGCACGACCCCTGCTAAAACCTTTTTTCATATCAAC
>OMMV01181670.1:0-16338 GCA_900302635.1 Chatrabus melanurus
AAGGTCGCGGATACAAGCGGCGGAAATGAGGTTCCTCCATCGGGTGTCTGGGCTTACACTCAGGGACAGGGTGAGAAGCTCGAATATCTGGGAGAGACTCTGAGTAGAGCCGCTGCTTCTTCATATCGAAAGGAGCCAGTTGAGGTGGTTCGGGCATCTGGTGAGGATGTCCCCTGGTTGTCTCCCGAGGGAGGTCTTCCAGGCACGTCCAACTGGGAGGAGGCCCCAGGGAAGACCCAGGACACGCTGGAGGGATTATATTTCCCAGCTGGCTTGGGAACGCCTCGGGATCCCCCAGGAAGGGTTACACTTCTTGGCCGAGGATAGGGAAGTGTGGGCTGAGCTGCTTGGTCTGCTGCCACCGCGACCCGGACCCGGATAAGCAGCAGAAAATGAATGAATGAGTTTGTATGGTGTTGGACTTTCCACTTGTCTTAACAGTGTGATTTTTAAAATCTCCACACGCACCAGTGAGCTATACAGATACTTTTTCAGTGCAAAACTCGTGTCAGTTCCTTTATGTGAGAATATCTAATTTTCTAATCCTTTGTGCAGCTGTTGGGTTAAGCAAAATGCAGTTTAATATGTGTTCATATTTTTGGGGTTTTGTTTAAGTTAATGTTCATCCTGTCCTGTGTTGCTTTCTGTTTTATCCTCAGGGAGGCAGTAGAGCATTTCCTGGAAGCCCTGTCTCTACAGCGTCAGGCAGCTGGGGACGGCGCAGGAGCGACAGCAGCAAGGGGCCCCGGCGGTGTCGCAGCCACGATCATGTCCGACAACATCTGGTCCACCCTGCGCATGGCTCTGAGCATGATGGGAGAGAGCTCTCTGTACACTGCTGCTGACCGACGGGACTTGGACACGTTGCTCGCTCACTTCTGCCAGCGAGACGTGGATGGTGGGCCTGAATGAGAAACGGAGCAGGGAGAGCATATTGTGTGTGAATGTGCACTGCTGGGAGTAAAGTGTCTGGGTGAGTGGAATGAGAATCAAGAGTTTGAAACAAATTACGAGTGGACAATGAGAAGCGGGACTTGAGCGTGATCGAGACATGAAATGTGGGAGGAGTTTCACTGTAACAGGTACATGATTACACACGATCGGAAGAGTAAGACGCAGAGATGACACTTTTGCTTTAATGACTTCTGTCAAATTTTGTAGTTTGAGTCGCCCTGGAGAGAAGCAGCACGAGCCGTTGTGATGTTGGCACGCACAGGTGATTGCACTGTGTCCCGTCATGGTTTTGTCAGACTTTGTTGATTCAGAAAACTGTTTTAATGAAGAGACAAATTTGTTGATTTGAAATTTGTTTGCAGTGAAGTAAATGATGAAGTATGAGTAGATCTATTTTTATTGATTACCCAGGGATAGTTTTGTCTTGATTGGCCACTCTTGTGCTCTCCCTGCTGCGTTCTTCAGGAGTCAGTTGTGTAAACTCTACCCTCATGTAGATTTAAGGTACAATATTTCAGTGACGCTAAAAGAGTACTACTCTTTATCAACAGTACTCTCAAGAAGAGAGAAGAATTAGGCTGGTCCAGAGCTCCTCTGCATCAGATGTGCTACATCTTTTTTTTTTTTTTTTTTGAATCCCTTATTTAATTTGTACAGTAATCAGTTATCAGTCGTTGAATGAACTGACAACCAGCAGGACTGTTACTGAAGTGAGGTGGGTTGGAGGCATTAATTGTGCATGGGATAATTGTAATATCACTGATTTCTCTGGGCTCCTCCCTTTTCTTGCTCTTTTCATATTGCTCTTGTAAAACAATTTGCTTTGTTGTAAAATAATTCTATATGCCATAATGTGTATTGTAAAATAATTGTTGCACTGTAATTGTTTTCAGGCTAGTTATATCCTGACAGCAATGTTTAATATAGATAATATTCAGCAATAAAGCTTTGATTCCAAACATCTTTTTGTTTTCCACTGTCATTGGGGAAATTAGCTGGGATCCTGTGCTGTGAAAAGAGAATAAAATAAATCAACATACATGTATGTAGTGCCGTAGTCTTGCAATAAACTTTTTTTAAATATTTTTTTAGCCGGCATAACTGACGGCAGAGCAGATTTAGGAACTGCTTGACTTCGTGTGTATGTCTGTGTGTTCGTGTGGTCGATGTGCATGCAGAATCTTTACAAAGACTATATCAAGGTGAAACTTGGTACACATGGTATCCTGACTTAAGACCTTGGGCAAGTTTGTTGTTGGGCACGTTTCAATTCTAATTGTGGCCGCTAGGGTGCAGAATCTCTGAAACCTTGTGTATGCCATATCTTTGAGTATCAAGGTAAAACTTGGTACAAAAGGACACCTTACTAAGACCTTGGACAAGTTTGATGTTGGGTGTGTTTCAATTCTAATTGTAGCCGTACACTATGTTTCAGATCTGAAGCATAGTGTATGTCTTTACAAAGACTTCATGTATCAAGCTGAAACCTGGTACACAAGGTCGCCTCACTAAAGATCTGGGACAAGTTCAGCTTTGGGTGTGTTTGAACTCTAATTGTGGCCACCAGGGAGAGGAGTCTCTGAAACTTAGTGTACGCTATAACTATGGGGCCGTTATTGTGGCAAAATTATTATTGCAAGTGTGTGTGGAGACTTGCAAATGTCTATTCAATCTGTGCACAGATCTGCAACTAGATAACAGGGCTTCATGGCTCTTGATGACATTTGCTACTATAAATTATACCTTGCACAAGTTTTAGGCTGGGCTACGCGAAGCAGTTTTTTTTTTTTTTTTTTTAAAGGGTATTTCAGTTGTTTGCCAACTCAATTTTATGATATTTAAGACTACTTTCGTGCAGTATTCTTTGGACTGCATGATTTAAAAGTGTGTGTGTCAGCACAAACCACAGCCTTAAAATGACTGTTTGATTCTATTGCAAAAAAAAAAAAAAAAACCTGGTCACACAAAACTCTTACGGATTGACAAATAGTTGACAAAAATGTGATAATGTTTCAACTTTCAAATATGTTATTAGAATCCGGACACGCCCCCTTCTTGAAAGCTTTTCTCTAAGCCAATCAACGCGGCGAGAGAAGAACAGCGCACTCGCTGATTGGATCATTTAAAAACATGCACGCAGCATCACCGTTTAAATGTTTGAGAAGTCTTGTTCTTCTTGTAACTTTTAAATGCGTGCGAAGTCGAAGGGTGACATTCACGCTTTCTTCGTGTGGTTTATGGTAAGTCAAATCATTTGTCAATACTTAAGTACATTTTTGTTGTTACTGAGCTCAGGACAGACTCGTTGTAAAACGTAAAACGGCGACTTTAATAACGCGACAAACTAGTTTGGCCAAGCTAGCTTATTGCTACTTAGCAAACCGCTAACGTCACTTCAAACTGTAATCGTGGAAAAGGCGTATTTGTGTTAACGCTAACCTTCAGATATTAACTTAGCAGTGAACTGACCCACGCCAAATAACCATGGGATCCAGTGAGAGTAAGATGACTGCGTCCTGGTCAGTAAAACCGAATCCGATGATCCGAAACGCTCCAGTGGGTCGGCTGATGGATCCACGCTCTCCTTCAGCGGGCATCGACCGTACACCCATTCAGGTATGAGGACTCCTATCACGGATAAGCAACAGCTGTTTGAGAAAATGTTAACTTAAATGTGTACTTGCGTCTAGGTTGGGCTCGTGTCCAAAACATCTGGGCTAAAAAGTGAATGTCTGGCATCCAGTGATCCTCGCTCGCCTACTGCTGGCATCACACGCACCCCTGTCAGAGAAGTTATGAGGGGTAATGAACTACTTAAACATTACTTCCCCTCCCTCTCTCTCTGTATGAAGTTTTAAAAGTGTTTAAAATGCTGTGTCCGTGTGTCCCACAGCGACAGTGGACTCCTTTGCTCGCCGGCTCGGCATGCTCTTCCACAATGAGTTCGAGGACAAAGCACCTGCTCAAACGCGCTACAGTGCTGATGTGGAGGAAGAGGCTGTCTTCAGGGTTGAGGAGATACCATCCACTGAGCCCCTCCTGGTTCGGCCGCCGTCCCATGCTTTGAGTTCCTTTGCGGAGCACGCCACCCTTCTGGCCACCCCTGTGTCGACGCCTCTTCGAGCAGTGGGCGACTCGAGTCCCTTTGTGCTTCTTGAAGACCCACTGGTGGAGGGAGAAATGGATGTTTCAGTGGAGGCTGCTGAAGAAGCGATTGAGTCTCCACTCCACAAAAGACTGAGCATGAGTTTAATAACTTGCCATGAGGGCGCACCCTCATCTCAGGTCTTTGCTGAGGTGCACCTTGATGCTGCTTCATCCCCATCGCCTGATGGAGAAGTGCAGCCACTTGGTGAGGGTGTGGATCACTCTCGTGCCCCAACTTCTGTCCACTTTGACACCCCGTCCCCTACAGCTCCTATTCAACCTTCTCTCACTCCTCCAGGTGACTCTGCAGCTCAAACCTCTCCTGCACAGGCAGAGGGTGCAGTGAAAGTGCTACCACGTGGAGACGGTGACGATCCAGCAGTTTGTGTGGAGTCCTCTTTGCGTTTCCCAGTCCCATCGACAGTCCCCAGCCTAGAACAGCTGGAGCCAAGCACTGGCATCCGCTGCCCCACCTTTGACTCAAAGAGCCCCAGTCAGGTGGTGTTCCAGCCACAGTGGTTGGGAAAAGGCTTTGGTGTAAGTGGGCTAAGGGCCAGAGGTGTGCAAGCTCACGGTGGGAAAGGACGCTCATCTCCTCTTGCTGTCCATGTGGCTGTTAAGAATGCTTCCAACGAGAACAAGGAACAGTCTGCGAGATTGAAGCAAAAAGGTGTGTGTGAGAGAGAAGTCTGGTTTCTTATCGTCCAATAGGAAGATATTGTTTTAAAATCTTCCTCCTTTTGCAGGTGCTGGACTGTCTGAAGGCCGTTCTCCACTGCAGATCCTTAAAGAGACCAACTCGCCCAGGGAGCAACGTTCACAGGTACAGTCAACAAACATGCGTGCACCATTATGACTAACTTGTCCATTTTCTCCTGTAATCTTACACTGGCTTCATACCGTAATCCAGCCACCATTTTATCGCTGCACTGACACAGCTAGAGGTGTGGTGGTGGGTTCCAAGAAAAGTGACAGCGCTAGCATCTAAACTTTTACTTGGGTGATAGCTTTTCTGTATGCGTACCATCACATTCTGAGGCACATTGAGCTTCCTGGTGGCTACAGAAGACCCATTTCTTGGCTGTGAAGGTAGTGAGAGCTGGGAATCCAAACTAAACATCAGTTAAGTAAATGCTGGCAAACTCTCTGCAAGTCCAGTTTACAGGAAGCGACGCCAGTGACGAGGCTTGAGAAAAGTGCAGTGGAAAATGAGCTGGTGTCCTCTGCACATTTTATTAAATTCAACTTTCTGCTCCCAGTAAAACACTACAGGCGTAAAGGTTTTCGTGTGTAAAAATGTCCGCAAACGCCGTACCACTCGCAAAAAACGTGCTTGCTGATTTACTAACAGTCTGCACTGAGGATTGTGTCTCTTAAATGCGCAAAATAGTGCGTATTGTCCATTTTGTGCGTTTGCCTTCATGAATATGCAGTTTGGGGTTTGTCCACCCAAGTGCACAAAATTGTGGGAGGGAACATGCAAACGGGTGAGGTTTCGCACACGCAACACAGCTTATGGCCAAAAGGACATTTAGCAGGTGCTGATGGCGATAACGTCTGTATTTTGTATGTTTGAAACCTTGGCGTTAACTTGTTGCGCTTGACACACTGCTGTTCCAGGAGCACAGAGGCTGCTGCCTCTTCTTAGACCAAGAAAATTCATTCATTGTAAATGTCGGGCATAGTTAAAGGGTTAACAATTTACTTCATGCTTGTTTCATTAAAGATGAATGTCTCCATGCGTAACACTCCACCTGTTGCGTGTGGAGACATGCTTTGTGATCTGCGCTGTGCACTAAGTACACTTTGGACTCTTGATCATTACTGTCACGCTTTGTCCGTAGCACAAATAAACAGACACGCACAGCAATAGTTGGCATCAAAATATAATCTGAAAGTACAAAAACCTACCTTTTGTGGTATTTTACTTCAGTATCAGAAGATGGGAGGGTTCCTCAGCTGAGTCGACGTTGTAAGTCTCCCAGGCTTCATTGCACACATGAAGCCTTGCTTCATTTCTTGTGTGAAAATGAGTCCCGCACGCAAATCCCAGAAAAGGTGTCATTTTAAAATGCAAGTCAATAGTTTGTCAAGTTTGGGTGTCCAAATGTCTGTAAACGTGGTGTCCCTGAGTAATGGAATGAAATTCAAATGTGTTGAATTTCATTCCATTCCATTTCTCAACCAGGTTTCATAGCGCACATGAAGCTTTGCATCATGTGTCAAAGTGAGACCGGTGTGACGCAATCCAGAAAACATGCGGTTAAAATAGATTTATAAGTACCCTATGTTCAATAAAAATTTATTTAGCGCACAGTGCGCTTAAGTGATTGCTGATTGGTTGCTACAGCAGCGTATCTGTAAGGTCAAACCTACTCGGGGCCAGGTTTATTAGTTGTAAACAAATTGCATGGTGGCTTTAAATGTTGTAGTTTCAGGAAGTCTGTCCAATAATGGATGCCTCCTGCCATTGTGAATAAATGAGCAGTTCCAACTTAAGATCCTTCAGCATACCGTGACTCTACTTTTGGACAGGTGCCTGTTTAGTTAAAATGAATTGGGCTACATATTCATTTTTAGTGAATATTAAAATACCTAAGCAAATTCAGAGATTTGCTTCAAAACACGTTCGAAATGCTTTGCTGACTATATATTAAAATGTGGTGAATCATGTGGGCTTGTTTTTTTTGTGCGTGTGGTGGCTTAAACTGAGCCGCATTACGTACTGCGTTTTTATTTGCACACGCTATAAAGCTAGAGCTGCTTTGAATCTCTGCTCCGGAGCAGTAGGTGGTGGTAATGCACATTTTACGCTGGTTGCCAACTGCCATTAAACGAGATGACTCTGATAATCATGCTCAAGTTTTGAGTCTTGTTAGACAAGTTGTACTAATCCCTGTTTTATTTCTTTTGTTTCCTTTTAAATGGTGTATTGTAGTCCTGTTTGTTTATATGTTCGGTGTTGTTCAATAAAGCTTTTTATAAAATTTAAAAAAAAAACAAAAAAAACTTTCCCCCTCCCCAAGCAATTGGGCGTGATTTCGGTGCCTTAAGTCGAGATGCCCCCACAGTCAGAGAGCAGAGAATGCTGCTGATTTTTACATTAACTTTATCTAGTAAGTTCCTTCGTCTTCTCCCAATTTCAACTCTGGGTCGCCACAGCATGTCCGATATGGATCTGAATGTTGTTTTGGCACGGGTTTTATGCCGGATGCCCTTCCTGACGCAACTCCACATTACATGGAGAATGGGCAGGGGTGGCCTTGAACCGGGAACCTTTTGCTTTGAAAGCGATCGCACGTAACCGCTTGGCCACCACGCTGCCCAAAACCTAATTTTATCTACTTGACAATAGTAAATTAAATTTTTTTTAAGCTTTAAAATTCAGCTATGTGGTTAATAACATGTTTTTCTGTAGTTTGACAAACTCAAAACACAGACTGGATTTTACTTTACGGGCACTTAAGGAATAAATCAGACCATATAATATTACTAATGTACTAAACACACAGGTTGCAACAACTTTAAAGGACACATTTTGTCACATTGCTTTCTGCTGTCAGAATGTCTTTTCCTTGCTACAAATGTGTCCTGTGTCATTCCTCCAGTCAGAATTTCTGATTGTGGGTTCAGAGAACCAAACAGGATTAGCATGCTCTGGATCATCCTGTTGATCTTTTTAGGTTAACGGGCCACCGGTACAGCTCGGTGTTTGAAGGGATTCATGCATCTAGCTGTGCCATGACCTGGATTACAGAGAATCTTCAGATGTAGGGCCCCAGACGTGAAACACTTGGGAGCAAACTTCTTTCTGTCTTGTCATCTGGCATTTCTAAGAGACATGGTAGTAATTATCCTGGTTGGTAGGAACTCTATGGAAAGAAGGTATGATTCTGCTGACTTTTGTGTGCAACTGGACCAGTTTTGCTCATTGCCTGTTGCTTGATGTCAGAAACAAATTCTGAGCCGTTCAGTGGCGTACCGAAGGGATCATGTCATCAGTGAAAATCAAGTGCTGATTTTGTCCAAATGTAAATCTCAGCGTGTGATGGCTGGCCACAGGAGTAACTTTTTTTTTTTTTTTTTTTTCCCTCTCTCTTCTTCTTCTGCACATTTCAGATGAAGCTGAAGTCTTTGACTCCAGAGAGGCAGAGGCTTGGCCGGCTGGATCGCAGAGTACTGACAGTGGCTCTGGATAAGGAGAATATCTGATCCATTACAACTATATGTACAAAACCCACTGGCTTTATGTCTTAGACTGGTTTTTATGTACATTTCAATAAACTGCCTCTAATGCTTTTATTTTGTAAATATAAAACTGTCATCTGGTTTTCAGTGTTTGTCTTGTTTGCCCAGTGTCTTGCTGAAGAGGGACTGAATGGTCCCTTGTTTTTGTTTTTTAAGCCCCCCCCTCCCGGCAGTCTGCAATTAAACTGATTTGTCATCAACAATAAACACGTTGATTGTAATTGAAATGGCTTTTGTTTGTGTGATACCTGAACTTGCTGGACGAGTGTCCCATTCACACTTTATGGACTACATGCATTCACGGGTTTACATACTAATAGTGTGTGTGTGTACATGAAGTAGGCTTGTAGAATAAACTCTTGCTCAAACTGCATGCACTGGGATGCTGTAAGTACATTAGAGCAGTGGTTCCCAAAGTGTGGGCTTAAAAGGTACTAACTTAAAAATAAATACTTTCAGTTGCATCATGGGACAGTATAGTGGAGTCCATTTGCACACTATGGAGGTAATTGATCATTCAGATACTGTTTGACTGCTAATAAATGCGTAAGTATTCAGACACTCTATGGATTGTGACATACTGCTTTTTTAGCTTATGTAGTAAGATGGTAGGCATATTTAGATGTAGCTCAAGTCTACTAAATATTTTTTAATTTTATTTTTTAATTTGCTGTGGGGCTGACATCATGCCCCACAGCTCATCCGTGAAAGCGTGTTGAACGTACAGTGTTAAATTGGTTAAACGAGCCCTGAGGGACCGGCCCGAAAGGAAGACATCTGAGAAGTACTTACCTTTACTCAGTGCTTACAGGAAGTTATTTAGAATGTTTTGAACAGCACTACTGCTGTCATATAAAAGTGGTTTATTCTAAAGCGTGGGACTGCCTCTATAGACTTTAGCCCCTTCAACTTTGGCATGGAGACAGAGTGGGATACCCCCCAAACTTTTTGTCTTATTTTGAGTTGGCCAGGCAGGAGAGATACTGCAGGGCTGGCACTATTGTTCCTGTTGGAGGCCTATTGTGCGGCTTCTGCTGCATGAAATGTCACCAAAATTGGTAGAAATTGGTTTTGATGAGTAGAAAGTGATGGAAGGTGATTTTAGAGCAGCTGAACAAATAATGCAAAGAGTGCAAGTCTGCCCTATTTTTGAGGAATTTCTAGCCTTTGACACCCCAAATCAATAGACAAAAAGATCCTTAGTCTTCATTATGCTTGAATCAATGTAGTTCAACCTCAAATACACACCATATGTGCAAGCCACATTGCACCATTTTGGGAAAACCCGTTTGTTTCAGTGACGTGAATGAAAGCGAGGCTCTAATGGTCGCATGGTTTTGTTTACATTTGTTGTCATAGGGAATTCTCAGCAACCATGTGGATTAGACAGAAGAGAACACAGCAAACAGTTTTTCCACTGTGGGGCCTCAAAAGTAGCACAGAAGGTGAAAGTAACAGGAAAAAAAACATTAGGGGGAGGGAGGGAAAAGTTTGTGGTCAAGATGCAATGTGCTGAAACGTGGATACTGGATGCTCAAGAACAGGGTCTCCAGAAGGCCTTTTCATTTACATGAAAGAAGCTACAACCACAAATGCAGTATACAAAGAGGCTCTGATATAGAAATAATAAAATTATCTTTATCTCATATCATGTGTCAAAGAGTTTTCCTTCTGTCACGTAGTGACGGGTAGTCAACGCACTAGTATGTAATAAATGAGCAACAATGTTGCAAAGAAAAAAATACTAATTATTGATCATGTCGTGCACTGCTCCACAGTGACGTCTGGTCATTGACCCCCCCTCAAATGTAGAGACACCCATGCACTAGATTATTGATTATTAAATAACTTGAGGGCTAGTGTGTTCAAATCTTTTAAATACATTATAAAGTCATTACATGTGTTTCACTGGACTAATCTCTGACTCCAATGAATAACTTAATTAAATCAACCAAAATATTCTTTATTTTAAATTTATTGCAGTGTTTCTCAAAACAGGTTGTACACAAGAATTTTCAGCACATATATTATTTAAAATTACATAGCTCGGTTTACAATGATATAGTTAGTGGGACACCCCTGGGGCAGGCCCACCCCCGACTCCCACCCAATTTCCACCTAAGGCAGAATCAATCACTCATCTGTTTGTAACACAATTACTAGATTCTGGAGAGATGACACTTATCATTTGATGTTTCCTATAATGATTCCTATATTTATTAATGAAGCGATCTCTCAGCACAGTACTATTGCTTCACTTTTCCCGGAGAAAGATTAAGTATTGGAAAACTGTTTAAAAATTCTCCACAGCCTGTAGTGACAGGAATTAAAAGTGTGATCCAAGAGTGATAATTAAATATACTTTATTGTGAAAATTATAATGATGGAAGACCATTACCCTACAGTTCAGGAGCCAAAGGAGCTGACTGAAAAGCGATTGACAGCAAAAATAAAGAGAGGGAAAGTGGTTTTGCTGTTTACTTTTGCTTGTTTGATGGTTTTGGTAGGAATGTTGTCTGTGACCTACCGCCACGCCCCCAGTGTTGAAGGATAAATAAAAATATAAGTGTATACTCACAGGCCACAGAAATTATTCATGTGATTTGGTCCACGAGCTTGATCAAAAGTTCTTAGAGGGCCTGGAGTTCAACATACACGATGTAAAGACTGTAGTAGGGATTAATTTCTGCTTTTGTTATATACAGGCCATCTATATAACACTCACACAAAAAGTCTTCCTCTACAAACAGGCCATCTTTTATTTAAGTGCTCAGTGAACCACGAAAACTATTTTAATTTCTGATATTTTAAAGTCTATTGAAGCACTTTCTACGTCAGGGGTTAGGCCCAATCACCCACATAACCTGCTAAACGTTGTCCATCAATCGCACAGAAAACAAATCAATCACCAATTTAGACACCTGCAAACTACAACACCTTTTTAATTAAAGCTACAGTATGTAGGGTTTAGTGTTTATTAGCAGAAATGGAATAGCATTCACAAGCATCTGTTCATTAGTGTATAATTACCTGCAACAAAATAAGCTTAGAGTGAGCCCTTCATATCTACATGGGAGCGGGGCCCTTCATGGAGGCTGTCATGTTGCACCGCCATGTTCATACAGTAGCCCAAATGGGACATGCTCCGTCTTTTGCATTTTGCAGCATGATCGAAAGACTGAAGAAAAAAAGAAGAGGAATCAGTGGTTGCTCCCCTATACACTGCCTACCGGTTGCTAGTGCAGGCTAACAAGTTTGAGAACCCTCATTTTTGTGAAATGGAGAATCATAATTGCTTATCACAAGAGAAGGCAAGGGAGCATGAATCCCAGTCACCAAAGAAATGAAAACATGAAGAGAAACAAAATCGTGATCTGCGACAGCATAATGCAATCTGTAACCTCACCACTAGATGACACTAAATCCTACACACCGTAGCTTTAATGTCAGAAACCAACAAAAAGAAAGTGTATATACACACACATCTAAGCTATCTAGCAAAACGACAAACAACAGTTTGAAACAGAAGTTCATAATCTTCATATTGTGCTTGGATATAAAACACAGCTGGTGTGAATCTAGACTGACAAATTTCATTTCATCTCGTCCCGTGTATTATTTTAACTTGGCAACCGTTCACGTTGGATGACATCATAAGCAGTGAATGTGCACGTGTTACCGATTTGAACAGCAAGATAATTAAGTAACAGGAATGATCTTTACTTGACCCCCCCAAGGCCTGCCAACCCCAAATTTCCCATAATGTGAGAAGACAGGTGAGAGAAATCTATCTTCCTATGGCCTCCTCTCTTCATCGTTTGATAGGAATTGGCACAGTGAAAATACCCTCTTCTCACCCTATGAGACTCTTTGTAGCTCTCCTAAAGTTCAAAAGCTCCCCCTCTTTTTGTCTCCCTCTCTTTTTCACAGGCTGAATGCCAACAAAGCGCTCCCGCTCTCTTTATGCCTGCTGCTCAGGAACGGTGTCAGTTCCAGATCTTGAGGAAGCTGTCCCAGGATCCTGTGCAACACGCCATTCCGTCTGAGGATACGCCGATACAACTTACTCTGTTGTCATGTCCAGCCAGGACCCCTAAAAATAGAGCAGATGAAAAAAATAGGAAAAAATACCACTGGACATACCAGTGCAGTTACTCATAGCTGAAACATTACTAAGATAGTGAGGATTGTTTTTAACATCAAATTATTAAAGGAGTCATATTGTGCAATATCAGTCTTTATCTATTTTTACAATAAAATATATTTGGCACTTGTTTAATATCCTCAAAGTCCCACCAGTCTATGTCTGTGCATGTTGAAATTCCTCTGCTACAAGGAAAATTTAGGTTTGAAATGGCTTGTTTGACACCTCTGTGACATGTCATGGAAGTCCATACTTGAACACACCCACTATGCTATCTGCAAACATAGAGATGAAAGAAAAAAAAACACCAAAGACGACATCGAACTCGTTTCCGCGATATTTTCATCTGCCATCTAGTGAAAGGGATCGTCACAATTTTGTGACCCACAGTCAATCAGATACATTCATTGCATAAAACCTGCCATCTGGTGGCTGTGGCAAATAATCCAAAAATCCAAACCACTGGTTCCATCAAGATGTTACATGCATTACATTCAGTTAGCTGACACTTAAAGCGACTTCCAAGTGAGGAATCACAATAAAGTTACAGGTCGAAGGGGGCACTTATATGGTTGGAAAGTGTCACAGAAATATATGTGATTATTATTATTAGTTCCATTTTTATCCACCATCATTCATAATAACAGAATTCTCTCCTGTCACAGACACACACCATGTGTCAGAATATTTTGTATGTACTTAACATCGGCTAGTATATACTACCCAACCGTTACTGTAGTATGTACTAGAAGTAAGCGACCGAGTAGTAGGGACACAATTCTGATGTACAACGCCACCACCATCTTACCTATCCGTTGATCCGGATGTTAACAGATGACGCATATGCGCATACACATGCATGCCATGAAAATTTCTATTTTGCAACAGCAGACTTTTTAAAACACCTCTTGATGTATATTTGTACAATTACACGGCCCGTTGGATGCCGCTACCATTTTCATCTGTGTCCACTATCTTCTTTGAATTTTCCCAGGAAGTTCTTCTTTGGTTACCAGGCTCCAGCTGCATCATGGGATAGTGTAGTGTAGTCCGCTTATGCACGATGGAGGTAGTAGATCATTCGGGTACCTTTTGCCTACTATTAAATGCATACCGAGTATTCGGACACCCTAAAGATTGTGTGTAGTGCATTTTGCCTACTATATAGTACGCTAGTATTTGACTGACAGAACTGACACCAGGTTAACTTAGTGCCAATTGCTGTTGAGCTCCAAAAATTTTTGTATTTTTGTATTTATTTTTTTTTTTTACATAAAATTCTGTTCTATTAACACATAAAAAGATTTACATAATAAATGGCAACAACAATTTATAGACAGGATCCCCCTCCCCAAACATTTCTGTTGCTTTTTGGGGCGTAAACAGCGAGCACGTTGCTTAGTTTACATTGTTTACATTCAATCCCTCTCCCAAGATGGCGGCCCGAGCGACTCGTTACTGGCTGCTTCAGTGAATGACAATGTCCCTTCAAGCGTTTCCTCATCTTTATGTCTGCGACAATCTGACACACTTTGTGGGAGCGAGAAGGATTGTTCGTCCATTACACTGCACCTCCCTTTGAAAAAGGGGCGACAAGCAGAGCCTAATTTCCATTTAAACAACAGGGACGGACACAGATCGTTTCTGAAGAAATCAAAATGGGGTGTCACAATTTTTGGCTAAAAATTTCAATATTTGTTTTTAAATTTGTGCTCACATTATTGTGGTAAAACATGTTACGCACGCTTCTCCTCCAGTATTGTGTGTGTGGTGTGTTGTGACTGTCTGGCACGGAGAAATGTGCTGGGGACATGCATGGGGACGGGTCATTATTCATTGGTATTCATATTTTATTGGTCCGAAGGTCCATTGGTCCGAAGGTCCATTGGTCCGAAGGTCCATTGGTCCGAAAAATAGGGTTAGGGTTAGTTAGTTTTAAGGGACCCACCCAAATAGGCAAAAAATACCCCTAATTTGACCAAAATTGTTACTCAATTCAATAGATTTTAGTGCTGCAGGCCCCCAGAATGATACAAAAGGTTTAATTCCTAACATTCTAGTTTGAACTGCATATAACCATTTTTAACAACCAATGGACCTTCGGAATATTGACTAGTCACCACATGCATCATCAGAAGTTAAATTTGTTGAACTCGCACACTGCTCTGTCCTTTGTATGCGGTGATGTGCTCCACATGTCGGTGAAGCCAACAGCATTTCCAGAATTGTGGAACAATTTTTTTTCCTACCAAAATAAGAATAAGAAATGGCCATGAAAAAGTGTCAGCTGCCGGACACAGTTGTCAGGTTCAATAGAAAAATAGTTGAAGTTGAAGAAAATTCCAGCTAATGTAGTCAAGCTAATGACGTATTTAACGGTAGCAAAGCTGAAGGAATGTTTTATGGCGCCACCAACAGTTCTGGGGTGGTAAAAGAAGGAGCACAAGACTGCAATTATATGAACACACCTTAAGACATTTCTTGACCAAATATTAGCTTGTTGAAACTTTTCAACAAGCTAATATTTAGTCCCCAGAGGGGTATTTCACAAAAGCAGAACTAAGAAATCCAGGATAACAGACAAAGCGAGGCTTTACTTAGTCTAATCAGTGTATCCTGGCTTAACATGTTTCATGTTGGCCAAACCAGGCTGAGGAGGCGTGTCTCAATCAAGGCAGGTGCAAGTAATCCAAATAAAACCGAGTTTACGGTTTTCTTCAACAGACCACGAGGTTGACCACAGATTTAGGGACGCTGAAATGGAGAAGCTGCGTGCCGCCTACTTTACACCCAGTGAGCAACAGCTACTAATAGGAGCTTAACAATGGCACCTAAATGAAATCGCCAGAATTATCCCATTCAAGGGGTCACTTGTCATTTGCACAAATTAACGGTCATACATTTTGCCTTAAAAGTGAGCAGTGGAAGGTAATTTGTTACTCAGAAAGTCTGTGTCTATCTATCTATCTATCTATCTATCTATCTATCTATCTATCTATCTATCTATCTATCTCGCACATGGTTACATATTACATTAATATTATAATTACTAGATAGACAGTGGCCATGAGTATGTACCATGCATAAGTGGTGTTTGAAAAAAAACTGATGTAGCCTTGAATTTTTAGGAACTATCTCCCCAAAAATTTCCAATTTATTCTTAGCCTATGCCTACCTATAGGTGGAATATTGTGGTCAGTGACTATATGTCACTGGATTTTCTGAGTAAATATATTCTCACAATTATCTTGTCAGCACCTCCTGGTACACTACGTTTCTTATGAAGCAACATTTCTTCTGCAGAATTTTCCACTTTTACAGGAACATAATATTCAAATATATGTGCATCCATGATAGCATATAGCACAGTGGAGCGGACGCTCTCCAGAGTGGATTGAAAGGAAAAACGCTGGAGTAGTTTCTGTGCGTGGACAGTGTAAACGGTGCAGTAGCATTAACGGCCAGCGGGAGGAAGCAGAGGTATGTCCTGTCGCTGTGAACGTGTCTGTAAGGTGCAGAAGAAGAGTACACAGTGGAGCGGACACACACACACACAGCACCTGCCTCAAAAGAGAGATGGTCTCCCCACAGAGAGGTCTCTGTTGAGAGGTCAATTTTTGGTTTTCGAAAAAATGACATCTGCACGGGTCCCCGATTATGCGTGGAAAGTTTCGTGGCAATCTACCCAGCAGCAGCCGAGAAATAAGACGGACATACAAACAGACAGACATCCTTGCAGCATTATATTATAGATAAGTGCAGCATCTGTGGTGTTTTGAGGTTGATCCAATCTTGTAAAGTGAAAAAATGTGGTTCCTTGATGACAAAAACACAAATTTTCCAAG
>OMMV01181689.1:0-12601 GCA_900302635.1 Chatrabus melanurus
TAGCTCAACCATTAATTTTGATCACTTTTTACCAAAATTGGAGCAACTTTAACCTTTGAGCCCTGTACAAACTGAAATTGACCTTTGTCACCATTTCTGTTGTTTTTACTCCATAACTCCAGAACATTCAGTCATAGATAGTCCAAACTATACCTTTTTAGACTCTTTATGAACACACAAATGATTCTAAGTTGACTGGCTGAAAAGTTATATTCCAGCCCCGGCATACGAAGGCCATATTGGATTTATGCAAATTACTGTATTTGCCCAAAGTTGCCACTCTGGCAACCAAGCTAAATTTTGTCTTTAGACACATTTGAGAATGAAACCATCAAAAAAACATACACTTCTCATTGCAACAAGGTTTGCTATAGAACATATAGAGGTGGCAAATGGACTAAAATCTTTAAGAAAGAAAGAAAGAAAGAAACCCCATCAAAAGTTGTATAAAGGCTCCAAAAGCTCAACTAAGAGTCAAATTGCAAAAGATGGTGATTTGTGAAAAGTCTGACAGAGGTTTCAAGCTGAAAGTATTCAGAAGTAGGAAGGGGAAAAAAGCAGTTTGAACTTCTCAATACTTCCATTATTTAAGTTAATGTTTTTTAAAAATTTCTTTAAAAAAAAAAAAGAAAAAGCAACACGACCCTGAATGACCTGCACTTGTGACTTTGAACAAGTTTTCTCGAAAAGAGTGTGTTGAGGAAGCCGAATACCAAGCAAGCAGCGGTGGCCATCAGACCGAGGCTTTATAAGCAAAACTTACAAACAAGCTCACTTCAAGCGACATGTAACCAAAACCACACACACAATACGTTCACAGAGAGAGAAGGAAGAAGCGTCTGCTTCGACGGCATTCATATCTTTGCACAGGGTTGTGTGGACTTCTAATCATGTTATTTTGTGTTTTACAATGTAACCGCTAAGAAACAATCAGAAAGTAACAGTTTACTTGTCTGATTTAGTGTATTTGTGGATTTTGTGTGGAAATGGTCTGTCTGTCTGTCTCACTGACAACCACACCTGCTCCTAATCCATCATTCATCCAGCAGCCACTTACCATCCAGTCGGTGGTAGACGTGTCTACGAGATATTACATATGCAAAACAAAGTTGCTTTTGGATTGATCTGGTTCACCAGATTTTAAGGAGTTTATCCTTTTAATTTGGTGCGTTCTAAGATGATGGCATTTATTGTTTGTGACTTATTGTGTTAACAATATGGCGGAGATGGACTCAACTATCCAATGTTTCCCATAGATTTTTTTCAGGTCTGGTGGTACTTAACAAAACCCGCCCCAAATCGCGAGGTGCATTGCGTAGAAAAATATGAGGAGCTCAGAAACGCAACAGCTAAAGTTAAGCGATGCTCGATATATCAATGCAAGGGGTTAAATACCAGCACTTGATTAATGACGATACATGATGGACTGAGCTGTCGGATCCGACGGATCTCTTTCCTTGCTGCATATAAAGAGTTGTGTAGAGGATGATTATGCTTGTGGTGACTGATTAGGTCAATCCTTGATCGGCACCTTCTTTGGCAGTCAGGGCAGACATGTTCGTCATTGGGTGGGGGTTGTGTAGCCTGCCATGCCCTGTATCATACTTTTTTGTTAATAATCCGTTCTCGCTCAATGCGTTCCAGGCCATCATGGCAGGTCTTGCGCCATGCAGTTCTGTCCGTGACCATGGCCTGTCCCTCCCAGGTGGCAGTGTTGATGTTGCAGTTCTTAAGGGTCAACTTAAGGACATCTTTGTACTTTTTGTACTGGCTACCATGGCACCTGCGGCCATCAGCTAGTTCACCGTAGAACAAGGCTTTGGGGATTTTTTTGTCATCCATCCGGACAACGTGACCAGACCAACGGACCTGCCCCTTCATGAGGAACGCCTCGCTCCCTGTAATTCCACACCTCTCCAGCACCTTGGTGTCTGGCACTCTGTCTTTCCATGAGATGCTGCAGATCTTCCGGAGATATCGCATATGGAACTGCTCCAGCTTCTTCACGTGCTGTTGGTACCATGTCCACGTTGCGCTACCGTACAGTAGTGTTGGCATCATGAGCGTGCGGTAGACGCCGATCTTGGTAAGTAGCTTAATGCCATGGTTAGACTATAACCTATGTTGCAGCCGTCCATAGGCGGTGCTGGCTTTGCTGATGATCTCGTCGTCGATTTTAGCGTTCTGGGATAACAGGCCGCCCAGGTAGCACAATTTGTCCACGACCTTTAACTGCTCTTGATGATGCATGACACCTGTGTCAGCTGCATCTGTGTAGCTAAGCACCATGGGAAATGCAGTCCTAGATTAAGAGGCCTACATTTCAAAGACAGTGTCCACACGTCGCGCTGCTGTCAGTCGACTGACGGTAAGGTCAAAAAATAATAATAAGCCGATTAGAGCGCTGTCAAATCACTATAAAAATAAGTTACTCCACAGAAGATTGTTTGTGTGAGAGAATGCCAGAGTCAAAGCACTGCAGATGCGCTGAAATTATTACTGACATCCAAATGAATGGATATTTGGCGGTATTTATAGTTGGCATTATTAACATAATATTTCTGGCCTGGCGGGGGTTCTCGTTGGCCTGGCGGCTCACCAGACCTATAATACTGCAGGGGAAACACTGCTA
Organism: Chatrabus melanurus; assembly: GCA_900302635.1. Taxonomy (NCBI): domain Eukaryota; kingdom Metazoa; phylum Chordata; class Actinopteri; order Batrachoidiformes; family Batrachoididae; genus Chatrabus; species Chatrabus melanurus. Next base: position 2,633 of record OMMV01181689.1, read on the forward strand.
TCTATTCACTCACTGCATTTTACGGGGTACATGCCTCGGCTTTGGAAAAGCTTCAGAAAACCCTGCAGAAGAACCAAACTAAAAGTGTGTTTGCAAAATGTTGGACAGCTCCACTGGGCTCGTATTTCATTTTCTGAGGCTGCTCATTTGAACTTGTGCGTTAAGATAATTTAACAAATCTTAAGTGCACTGAAACAAAGATGATAGCCGTTAAGTGCTCCAATACATTACATTTTCCCCACAGCCTCACTGCTTTATAGGTATATAGGAGCAAAGGAAACATTTTAGCTGACTTCATTAAGTTTCATTTTCCATTTTATCTCTCTTGAAGTGGACCATTAAGCCAGCGTGCAAGGGTAACTGATCAGCTAATCTGTCTGTGATTTATGTGGCAGGGAAGCTGAAGACTTAACTGAGGCTCAGAACACATTGATTACTGACATGGTTAATTGGCTAAACCCACTGGTACACTGAGACAGGCTTATTGGAAATGTCAAATCAAGTGGCTCATTTGCATTCATGATGTATGGTGTCTCTTCCAGTTTCTGCCCAGGCAGCACAAACTGACACACATCGCCGTAGAGGAAAGGCCTGGGACTGTTGCCTCAAATTTGGAACTGACCATCTGGGCTTCCAGGATGTTGGCTTTTGTTGGAACTTTCTGTGTGACGCAGACTATATTTGGGGGATGCTTCTGACATGTGCAGAGCCGAGGAAAAGAGACTCACTAAAAGTTCGTACACCCATATAGTCCATGAGCCTGCAGCCAATTTTGACCTAATTGGTACCATATAAGGTGAATAAACAACAATTACAATCCAGTCTCAGCATACCATGGCCTACAAAATATATGGTAACCTTCCCACAGTGGTAGCTATAGCCAGTTAGGGATCAATGAAGGATAACGCAGGGATCAAAATTTAAAAATGCTTCAATCATCTTGAAAAGTATACCACGTTAGTTGCCTGATTATAAGGATTATGAAAAGGTTGAGTTTGGACTATCTATGACTGAACGCTATGGTGTTATGGTATCGAGTAAAAACTGCAAAAATGGTGACAAAGGCAGACTTCAGTTGGTATAGTGGTCAAAAAATAAAGATGCTCCAATTTTGGTAAAAGTTGATGCGAATTATTGGTTGAGCTAATAGGATTTTTAAAAAATGTAATAGCTTTGACTGTTTTGAATGGTTGGTCTCCAAAGTAACGGGCAAACAAGCTACTAAATGGAAATAATGGCGAAAAAAGTAAAAAAAAGAAAAAAAAAAGTAAAAACTGGTGACTGGATCATCGCCATCATTTGGGCAAGGTGTAAAGTCCTCCTGTTATATTGGAATAAAACAAATAGTTTCCCTCCTGCAATTTTATATTAAAAAGCATCTCGCTGCTCACATTTTATTCGGAGAGATTTTATCTTTATAAAGACAGCAGCGCGGTGACGTCACAGCAACACAAAGGATTCTGGGACAAGCGTAACGATAATTATTCTTTTATTTGGAAAGTTCCATGCTGGTTCTGGTGGCGAGCTTGTTAAGCGTTAAAGTTATGTTCATAAGTTATTTGTAGTGTCTAAATTAAGAACCAACATGTGACACCATGAGTGAATAGTTGTTACGAATGGTTGGGTTCAAAACCATTTTTGGGTGCGGCATCGCCACCTACTGTTATTTATTGTTTTTTTGCTCACAGGTGTGCGTACGAACGGCTTTAGAAGTCTGACTTTTGTTTGTTCGTACACTGTTTTCGGCTTTTGTTCGCACGTATACTTTTCGTAAGAATCCTACACAATGTTTCATACATGAGGCCCCTGGACTTTTTGGAAATGACCAGATTTCCGGGTTTTGAGTACACCGCTATTTACACTGGACATTATTACATTGACATGGCGCGCTGGACTGCTGGCAGGCCACGCTAATGAGAGATGCTAACCACATATCACACTAATGTTAGCATTATGGTTAATGGATAGATTAACTGGTGTGTTTACGGGTACCATAATCTGTGGTTAAAGTCAACTGTGGCTTGTTTAACACGACTGTGTTTAGCATGATCTGCTAAACCTGTCACTTTTACCTTTGGACCCGGTGTGAGCTACAGTCACCTGCAACCCTGCAACAGGATAAAACAGTTCTAGACAACGACAGACACTTTTTTCCCCCCTTAAATGTTCTTCTTTACTTTTACTTTCAGGCTCTTTTTCTTTCTCGACATTTGGATTAAACTTTCCTCCTTGGTACTTGCTTCTTAATTTCCCATCACAATTCATAACCTTGCACCTCAACTGCTCCCAAATCCCCTGATCAAATCCCTTTTGTTTTCCTCTCCGACAGCGCTGTTAGATGTTATAATGGCCGGCAGAGACTGCTTGGAGGCTGGAGACTCATGCTCGAGTGATGAGACCTGCAGTCCACGTCTGCGGACTCTGCGCCAATGTGTGGCGGGTAACGGCAGCATAAAGCTGGGTCCCAGTGCCAGAAGCCAATGTGCCAATGCAGTGTCGGCCTTGCTCTCCAGTCCCTTACACGGCTGTCAGTGTAAAAGGGGCATGAAGAGGGAGAAGAACTGCCTAAGCATTTACTGGAGCCTTCATCAGTCCATAATACATGGTTAGTGGCCACTGCTGCAAAGCTTAATTGTTTTAGGAAAAGTTTGCACATCTGAATGTAATATTTTGCATGCACTAGGTAATGAGCAATGTTTCATTAAAGATAATATTGCATTTGATGAATGAATAATGAGCAGATTTTATCGAGGTATAATTTATGATTTGGTTGATTGGAGTCTCAGTGGTTTAATGAAAATGATGACATGTCAGCATTATTCATGTTCCATACAGTTTAGATGAATTACGGCATTATAACATTCCAGCAGACTTTTCTACTTGTGCCTTTATTCTTCAGGACTAAACCTAGTGGAGAGTTTTCCCTATGAGACCATAGAGCGGGATCACGACTACGTCCGCTTGGCTTCTATCACAGCTGGCAAGTTTACTGACCTTGATGAACTCTCACTTGTTTTTTTTTTTTAACATTTTGTCCTTTGAAGAGGTTTTGTTGTTGCAAAAATACAACTCCCCTGAATTTTCCCTGGAAGCATGCCCAAGGCAATCAGAGATCCCAGTGTTCTTCATGTGAACACGTTCTAGTAGCCAAACCATCTTTAACACAAAGTATCAATGGTAACCCCATTCACGTCAGTCACGTCAGAGTGAAAAGAAACAAGCAGGCCCAGAGGGGCCGCAATGCTCCCGCTGCAAAGTGCAGAAATGTACACAAGATGCCAAAATGGCTGCCATTATGAAACTAGTCCAAAATATTCCCTCCCCATGTGCGATGACCTTAGGTTTGGTTTGGCATCGATATCGCAAATCTTTTTTGAGATACAAGCAACTATTTTTAATGCCCTGAATCAAGGTCATTTGAGGGTGAAAACAAAAGGTCAGATGCAAAGCTACAAACCTTCCCCTGTTCTTTGATAAAGCCAGAATATTTTTGTGTCTCTTGCAGCCTTGGAGGAGAAGCTAGAGATGCCTTTTTCCTCAAAATTGCATACCTTATGGCCCATTCACACTCTGACGATTGGCCCGGCGTTTGTCGATGGAGAGTGAAAAATCGATTGACGTCGACGAGTGCTGAGGTGCACGAGACTCCGCGGGGGCCGGGTCGACGTCGGTCAGGTGGCGCCGGTGTTCGTGGTGGTCCCGGAAAAAATTTCAACATGCTTGAAATGGTCGACATTCATGGTGGAAGGCTGGCGAGAGTTGGGCTCCGCTACAACTGCGTCACCTCCGCGAGTGCTCCGTTACTACCCCGTTCGCCTTCCCCCGGCCTCCGCTGTCCAACGTCGGAGGTTATTCGGTTCCTGGAGCCCGGAGAGGGTGGCCAGCCCGGAGAGGCTGCGACAGGAGTGTTAGCTTGAGGTCCTTGAGGTGGCGGGTGACGAGGTCACAGAGTTGCACTGAGGTTGTATGGGCTGCGTCGCATGGCATCTCGGGCGTTGGATCGGCGATGGGCTCCGCCGGGCAGCGCTGCTGCTCCGCTGAGGGCGCTGCTGGTGCGCCTGCCCTTCGACAGCGAAAGTTGAACTGCGTCATGGTGGGTCGGTGGACTGTCGCCGAGCGTCGGGCTCCGCTGGTGCGGAGTCGCCCTCCGCTGAGCTACATCGACCTGCGTTGAAGACAGGGAATTTGGACTCCTGCAGCGAGCCTTTTCTGATGTTTCACAGAGATTTTTGAGAATCTACTACATCGGCCAGCGTCAGCCATGTCACATTATAGTGTGAATGGGCCATTAATGTCCCAAATCAAGACCATTTTGAAGGTCAAGGTGAAAATAAAATGTGAGGTGCAAAACTACAGACCGCCCCCTTTCCATATATAACCGCATAGCATTTGTACCTGTTGCCATCTGGGAGTGTTAATGAACTCTAATGCTTGAAATTATAGTACATTATAAGCCTAGAAAAAATGTATTATGCTTCAACATCAAAAAAGCAATAATTAAACTCAATGTTTTCGAATCTTCTTCATATTGTAAACCCAAAGATTTTAGCATGTAAAGTCAAGCTTTAGCTGGGAAAGAGAGGCTTCTTAAATGTGGTTACTATTTTGATCATTTTTCATCAAATGTTAAAAACATTTTGAAGAGATGACTTGTATTTAAATATATAAAACTGTGACATGCACACACCATCCCCCACCACCAAGCCTGTCATCAACATAAAATGAACATATTGCAGGAAAATAATAGCCAGTGCAGCAAGCAGCTTCAAGTGGCTGATGCTCCTTTCTAAGGAATCATAAGTACCAGATTTCACTGTCACCCAAAACGTGACAATTCATAAATACGCTACAACAGATGGAAAAGTGGCTCATCTCGATACCACTGGTGCAGATCACTGAGCGTGAACACAGGCTGCAGTTAAGCTTCTCATTCAATGTGAATTTTTCAGAAGTGTAATTGCATTTTATATATTTTGGGCATTTCCTGCACCTCATTTAAATCAGTGCCTGTATTGCTTTTGCTGGTCACTTGTTGCGTGGTGCAGGCTGGTGCAGCAATGCCCCCCAAGTACCCTAAACCATGCACTCAGATGGGAGACAACATTCTGAAACTTCCTGTCAGACAGGTTGCATGATCTTTTTCTCACATTGTTGCTGTTCACCGGTGATGGACTGGCGGTCTGTCCGGGGTGTACTCCACCTTTTGCCCAATGACTTGTGCTGCCGCCTCCACAACACGATGGAACCCTCCTGGGTCCTGGATGGCAACCGCTCAGGCAGACATCCGATCCATCCCCACCTCTCCAAAGTTACCATCTATCTGCCACAGCCAGATGATATGTGGGCATCCCCTTGGCCTTCTCCAGCCACTGAGGTCCTCAACACTGAGGTCCCTCTGTGCTGGATCATGACCCGAGAAACGTGCCACATGGTGAAAATGTCATAGCGTTAAAAATTCTCGCACATCTCATACTTTGTACGGAGGCCGATTGCGACCCGTTCGTCATAAATGCAGCCGATTCTTGCGCTCGGTGGCCATTTTTGCAGCGCGATGATCAGACGGCAGCCGATTTTTGTATCAAAACACAAGAATGGCCTGTGTTCACTGGCTACAGGGATGTGATTTGTCCACGGAATCGGTTACAGGGCTCCGTGGCACTGATCACACGGGGGCCTATTTACCGCCACACAGGAACTCGCCTCTAACTTGCCCGACATGGTAAGTTAATTTTCAGGCCCATTTCAGGCCCTGCTCAAAATTCAACATATTTCAGTGACATTCCGGGGGCTGCGGAGGTGTTTATTGAATCATCGATTTAGGTTAAAAGAAACCCGATTCACTAAATCCCTGCGTGTCTCCTGTCGCGGTGTGCAGGACTCACTGCACTCCACACAGCACAGCGCATGCTTAAAAAGAACATTAACACTCCTTCGCATTAAATATACAACAAACAACAAGTCTATTTATTAACGCGGAACATCAACAGTCCGTTCAGTCTGGCTGTTTAGGTGCCAATGCACACCCGCGGTGAAAGTTTAAAAAAAATAAAATAAAATAAATAAATAAATCACTCTTCTTTCCTTCAAATATACACTAGGTGTGTTTCTGATATATGGCGTAAGTGATGTAAAGTTCTTACCACAGCACTTTCCACATAAATAAGCAAGCTTTTCAGGGCGTTTTCTTCCTGCTTACAGACTGTGCAGGCGCGTAGCCAGAGGGGCAAGGGGTGGGAGTGGCCCCCCAACCCCCTCAGAATAAAGATCCACTTTTGAAGACATTTTACTTTTTTTTTTGCACATAACAATGCTGTTATTAATAATAATTAAAATATTTTTATTTTTTATAGCCAATTATACTGTTTTTGGCTTCCTTAAATATTTATATTTCCTAAGTTTGTGTCTAAAACTTTTTTCAGGAGGTCGGTGACTGACGATTTCAAATGACTAAGTGGAGTGGAGGCCGAAAATGGCAACCGCCAAAAAAGTATGGAGGCCAAAAAAAATTTTATGTGGAGGGCAGATACGAGGCCGATTTTATTCCCAAACAAAAGTATGGAGGCCGAAAAAAAATTTTTTTTTGACAGTCTGAGGTGATGTTCCTTCACAATGCAAGTGATACTTCATAAGTAACCATTCATTTGACACAAAGCCATTTCAGGGGTACCTGAAGATCCCCTGAAGACACCTAGCACCAAAGACATCTAGCTTTAGGTGAATGGTTAGCATCCAAGTCTCATAACCATACAGTAAGACAGGAAGCACAAAGACCCTAAAGACTTGGACCTTCGTTCTCTTGCAAAGGTATTGGCATCGCCAAACGCCTCTGTCCAGCGACCTCATGACTCCATAAGCTCTTCCTGTCTCTTGATCTCAAAGGCATTAATGTCACTGCTGAGATAAGTCAATTTCTCTACAAGTTCGGCAAGTTCACAGGAGTTTTCTTGAATATAAACAGTTTTAACATCACAGAGAAAAGCCCGTTTGAAGCTTGTGGATCGTTTCTAATCTAGAATTAAGTCAGGCGACTTCAATTTATCGCTCTGATTAATGCCTCCATTTGTGGCACGTTTTGTGTGTCTTTTGTAGCACTGAACGAAACGATTTGTTTCGCTCAGCAGCGAGAACGTTATTATTTTAACACAGCGGCTGCGAGAGTTTTCTCTTTCACATAAATCTCTTAAGATCACAGAGAAGAGCTCGTGAATGGTAACAACACCACAGCTAAGCTGGGTAAGTGTTATTTGTAGCACTTGTTAGCTCATCTGTCTGTGGCGCCATTTTATCCTTTTTGTTTCAGCAGCAAATGAAACAGGGATGATATACGGCGTTAACTAACAGCCTCAAAAATGATATTCGTTTGAACAGCTGTCACAGCGCTGTGCAGCACTGATCAGCTGCTGTCCTCTGAATGTTACGAGTGTTTGATGACAGCAACAGCCACTTAAACTTTTACTCTGTTCAGCTCCGTGTGCGCATATTCATATGTACCACTGTGACGCTTATGTTTGGGAACATTTACTCTCTAAAGTGCATGTCTGAATAGGGCTGAAGTTTCATTTGTTGAATTCATTTGTAACAAGTACAGAAGATCATTTTAATCAAATGGGCAGAAAAACAAATCTGGTGGCAAAATAAGTGGTAATAAAAACGAATCCAACAGACATTTAATCCTGCTGACGTGTTCGGGGGCTTTCAGGCTACAAACATCCTGTTTTTTTGTATCTGCTATTTAAGATTTCATAAAAGTAAAATGTCATTGCTGCGCATGTGTAATATGTGACTGAATACATTTAACGTGATCCTTAGAAATCACAAAAGTTAGAGCTATAGCAGCAGGGTACAAAATTTACAGATGTAAGAGAAGATCAGATTTGTTGAGATGATTTTTGTAATCGATTGTCTTTTTTGATGAATCATTAATCTTACAATTTTTAAAATATTCTATTGATTATTTTCTGATTAGTCGATTATCCTTTTATTAATTTACCAGTAAATCATAACCATAAATTCTATCAATAACTTTCAATCTTGCATTCACATATTTTGTCATAAAAATTTCTTTTACAAATAAAAAAAAAATCCCAACACAAAGAATATAAAGCGCCAAAAATTAAGAAGACAGTCATGGAAAAAAAAAGAGAGGAAAATCTTGGACACAGCTTTCCTGAGACACAAAGAGACAGAATATAAAATCCTAACATATTTCATCGCGCTGCAACTAACAAGTATTTTCATTATCAATTAATCTGTTGATTATTTTCTGGATTAATCTATTAGTTCTAAAATATTCCATAAAGCCCAAAATGATGTCCTCAAATGTTTTGTTTTGTCCACAACCTAAAGACCTTCCGTTTACTGTCACACAGGAGTAAACAAACCAGAAAATATTCACATTTAAGAAGCTGAAATCAGAGAATTTGGGCAATAAAAAAACAAGACTCAAAATGATTGGCATTTAATTTAATAATCGATTAATCGCTGCAGCTCTAGTTGAGACAAGATGATGGTAATGAATAAGACACAATGGACAGAAAGTACGTACATTAGTCCACTGACTGCTAAAATGCAGACTTTCCTTCAGCAAAACTGTATAATGTATGTAAAGAACTGAAGGTAAAACTTGTAGCAGAACTACAAAATGCAACTGTGCGATGTTAAATAGTTTAAATTTGGGTGAATATTTTACACATCTATTGTGAACTTGGTTCTTCTTCTGACATAAAGGACAGAGGGAAAAAAATGAATTACACATTTGGGTCTCTGATGATCATTCAGTTTAAATAAATACAGATTATCCAACATATTGGCTTTAACTGGAAACTACTTTACTTGAAAGGGTTAAGTTAGCGTCGATAAGTACACTACAATTAAGAAAGGATTATTGATGTACTATACGTTAGAACCTAAATGTTTTAGGGCAAGGTTTTAAATACACACACACACATACCTCATAAACCACTATGAACAGATTCTGAATGTGGGAAGTGAATGTGGGAATGAGTTGATATTTTCCTTATTCTCATGATAATCCTGATTTATAAAGATCTGAAAGTATTCAAGAACCACATCTGTGGTTTGTGTCCATTTTATAAATAATAGTGTTTTCTGGCCGGCAGCTAATTTTTTTTTTAAATTGAAGAGCAACATGAAAACAATTGTGACCGAAGCAAATTTTGCTTGTTCCATAATGTAAGAGAGCAGACTCCAGTCTAAGTATGCATTTTGTTATTTTGGTCCTCAGGAAATGACTGTCCATCATTTACTGACACACACTTTCAGCTTGAGGTCAAACTTCATTTCCAGAGTACTTATCTCAACATAATATCCAGATAAGACAAAAATACATCTCTACCTGTTGAATAAATGAACTGAATATACAGTCAGGTCCATAATTATTTGGACAGTGACACAATTCTTATAATTTCTGCAGATCACCACAGTGCAGTTGAAATTTGTATCAGCAACAACACACATTTAGTTTATCCAAATATTTATGGCCTCTGTAAATGGAGGGTCTGTGTATAAACGTGGCTGTAATTCCTAAAGGCACAATCTCACTACAACGTTTACCCCAGCATTTGGTGAACGCAGGGCAAAGTCGAGATAATTGGCCAAACGTCAGCAAAAATCACGTTACCAGAGTTTGGTCACAAACCTCTAACGCAGCTCGGCGTTCCACACTGTCAATTCAATTCAATTCAATTCACTTTATTTATATAGCGCCAAATCACAACATAGTCGCCCCAAGGCGCTTCACAAGGGTAAGGTCTAACCTTACCCACCCCCTGAGCAAGCACAATAGCAACAGTGGTAAGGAAAAACTCCCTAAATGTTTTAAGTATAGGAAGAAACCTCAAGCAGACCAGTCTCAGAGGGGGGACCATCTGCTATGGCCAAGCTATCAATGAAACAGAAATTCAAAATTACAAGCACAAAGTCCAACAAGAGATATAACACATGTACAGA
>OMMV01181693.1:0-13734 GCA_900302635.1 Chatrabus melanurus
TTAAGGATGGAGCCTTCGAAATGAGACAACCATTTATAGCTTATGCTATAGTTTACTCTAATTGTTTGTAATGACAGAACTTATCATTAGCTTTGTAATAATATGCAACAACCGTGCCTTGATATGTTTAAGTGAAGAAATGAGCCACAGTTTATAGATGAATCATTGTTACATGAAAATATTGTCTTAGTAGTGCACTAATGACTGCAAATGCTAGCATGACGGGCCTCTTGGCGCGTATTGGCGGAAAACACTGTTCATCTTGTAACTTCTTGCAATTAATTTCTAAGGGTTAAAATATTTCGTAAACTTCAATATATGCCAGTTTAAATTTAGTTTAAAAAAAAACTGGATCTGAAAATATAAACTGCAATGATCAGCAAAGTCCTCATCAGCTGTCAAAATCAAACATTGCTCTCTGTTTGTGACGATCTGTTAAAGGGGTCATATTGTCCAAAATTATCTACATTTTTCAGTTAAAAAGTGGTCAATTTTTATCTTAAATATCCTCAAAGCTCCTCAATTCTGCAGCTGTATGTCACAGAAGGCCATATTCAAACACCTGCTGAAGGGGGCGTGGCAAGCAGCAGCTCCTTTGCATTTCACTCTGGGCCCTATCTTGACAATCTGTAGTGCACACTGTGGCACAAGTGCATTTGGGGCGTGTCCAACTTCACTTTGCTTTTTAGAGCGCGCCCAATCTGAGCACGAAGTATGATGCAGGGCAAAAAAATGGGTTGCATTTAGTCTCTTAATCATGGGTGTGTTTTGGCGTAACGTGAAATAAACTAATCAGTGTGTCACCTGTCGTTTCCTTTAAGAGCCACAGTGCGCCACCAACTGGCACTGCGTGCACTGCATCAGAGTGCGCCAGTGCACAGCAGCCACCAAAGCTCCCTGAGGTGAAGCAGTCAGGTGAAGTTTTTTTTTAGTGTTTACTCTTATTTCATTGAATAAAGCGGAGCATAAATAAAGCATGTAAGTCGTATCTGAGTATTGCACCATTAAAATAGCAGGAAAAACTCTGCGCTTGACTTCAGACCAGGTTTTTGGTGGGCTATCTATGGCGCAATCACGACATAGCCATGCACCAGCACTGCACCTGACCACACCCCATTTTAAGAGCAACACGCCCATGGGCCCACACATATAACTACAAGTACATTCTCTATTTAAAGAACGTGGGCGCTAGGTGTGAGAATAATAACCGCATCGGCGGAAATTAGCAGTGACACCTACTGTGGTAGAAGATGGCGCCCCCTGTGTCTATACCGACTTGTTGATATGTTGCATGATGTGACCTCTTTAAGTCTAATGATTCCCCCCCCCCTTTGGTTGAAAGAAATTTTTGACATGAACCGACTGTACCACCTGCTTAATCGTTAGCTCTGGAGCTCCCTCAGGAAATATTTCAGCCGTGAGGAGTCTTCTTATTCACTTTCACTTATTTGAAATGGCAGCCCTTTGCATGCTTTGGGCGGACAGGTGTCTGTCTAACCTGCAAACTACACTGTAAGGAGAGCAAAGGGTGGGACCCGCACCTCTAGTTTAATACGTTTAATACGTGGATGTAAACTCCTCAGTGGGCCTGTCGGGACAGGATTGGTTCCATTTAAACATCTCGGTAGGCGTGCACCCTTCAAAACAAACGTGGAGCACCTTTCCTTTCCTGCAGGCTGGGACATGGCCGAATCGCCCTCGTTATGCCGCTGAGTGCACATAATGACGGCTTTGCTGCCTCTTGTACACAATGGGGAAAGTTACTCATCAGTGTGACTGAGCTTCATTAAAAGGATCTCTTCTGATCTCGCCCCGGTGCAGATATCAGATTTTGGTCTGGCTCGGTGGAACGGCCTGTCACGCGCTGATGACATCAGCAGAGACGGATTCTGCGGAACCATCGCTTATCTTCCTCCAGAAAGCATCATTGAGAAGGACCGAGTTTCTGACACCAAGCACGATGTCTATAGGTTGGCTTTTTTTTTTTGTTGTTGTTTTTTTATGAATATGAATCCCAGAGTCATGTGACTAAAACGATAAGATGTCAGTTAAACAGTGTAAATAAATCCATAACCTCACTTCCACTGTGTTGTTTTGACAACAGTGAGCTTTAAGTGAGTCAATCAAACGGTTTTGGTTTGGAATCATTTCAAAGCCACACGTTCGTTTTGAAATCTGTCCGTTTATTGGCAGAAGGACTGTTTTGGATTTGTGGTTTGTACTGATGGTTGTCAATTTCACTTTGCTCTCATTCCAGTTTCTCCATCGTCATCTGGGGGATTCTCACACAGAAGAAACCGTACCAAGGTGAGACTTTAGAGGGAAATGGGCATGAAGGTATAATCTTTTTGGGATGATCAGAAATTATAAAAAAAAAAGACACTGAGGGTAAATCTAAATCCACAAGTTGCTGGAAGAATATACAGATGTATGTCCTGTGTCTTGTGGCTTATATAATCTCAAAAATTATTGCTCCACTTTGATTGACAATATCTCAAATAAAAAATAAAAAAAACCTTTTATTTTCATTACTCCTAGCCTTAAATCAGATATTTCTGACAGCAGTGTGTTTTCGTCATTCCCACCAACAATAAACTGAACGCGAACACTGCTGCCTGCCCCTTTCAGGTGCTGAATGTGTTTATTTGATGAATTCCTGAGCAGTCAGGTGGATGGGCGAGACTGACAAATAAAAAAATCTGGCAAACAGAGGGACATTTTTCCCAGGTGTATCAGGTGGCAGAATGCTGGAAGGAATCTGGCTCTGTATGAGGTCCCGTGGTTGTGGCTGAGGGTAACCATCAGCACCAGCTCTGTTGATTCAGACGTAATTAAAAAGTGATAACTGGCCTCATTAGCGGCTCTTTCTGTCCTCCTCGGCTACCTGTGAAGGGTTAGGAGCACAATAGGAGCCGTCGTTGCTGTGACTAATGCCTCTGCCCGTTTGCTCCTGAGGCTGGACAGAAGGAGAATCGAAATCATTTGGCTCACAAGCAACACAACGGAAGTCAATCATCTGAGTGCAACAGTGAAACTAGAGAATATTATATTGTCATATATGGAGGTTATAATGCAGCTCTCTTCAGTTTTTCACAAAATTTACTTCATGCTGAAATCTAGTTATAAAGTACCTTTATTTCTCTGATATAGTGCAAAATTACAGCTAATTTTATTGCTGGTACACTGTTTATTTTGGGGCGATTTTTATGGCAAATATAGTGAGTTCACTCTGGGGATGAACCGGTTGTCTGCCTGGGTGGTTGCCATCCAGGACACAGACCGGTTTTGTGGTGATGTGCGACTAGCGTATAGCTCCGTTGAGAGAGCCGTGCGTAATGAACGTGGTTATGATCTTGTGTCCAGACAGAGAATGTAGAAACGTGTGAACCCTGTTGCTGATTTTCACGTGCATGACTCACTAGAACACACTGCAGCAAATGCCTACAATTTTACATATGAAACAGTTGTGCCTTTGTTTTCCTACAGGAGAGAATAATATCCTGCAGATCATGGTGAAGGTAGTGAAGGGGGTGCGTCCAGACCAGGGTGCGGTGCCGCGCTGCCGACCTTCAGCCTGTACAGGATTCATGAGCCTCATGGAACGCTGCTGGGCCACGAACCCTGATGACAGACCCAGCTTCCAGGGTAAGAATCAGAATGATGTCAAACCTGTTTCCGCCATGACGGCGTGATTAAATCTGTATGAAATATGAAGCCTGGATGATCTCTCATTCAACTGACAACAATAATTGTCAATTTTTTTTTTTTAAATATTTGATTCCTCATTTAAGTGATTTGCAAGAAAAAATAGCAACTTTTGTCCTGTTCCAGCTTCCTCAAATATGAGCATTTGTTCCTTTTCTGCTTTTGTGAGATAAACTGTTTTTTTGTTGTTTTTTTAACACCGAGCACCAGTGGATTAAGCTGCTTTTAAATGGCTTCAAATCTGTTTTAAAGTAATTTAAAATAGGTGTGATTGTATTTTTTTTTTTTTACTAACTTTAAACAACTTTAAACCAAGAGTAAAATCTCTTAAATTGTCTTTAATGTGGTTAAATTACAAATAATCTGGTTTTAATCGTTCAGCACCAAGAGTAAGATGTGTTAAAAATGCTTTGATTGGGCTGCTCTGTGGGACATTCTGAGAATTTGTGGGATCCCCGTCAAGTTGCTGGATATCATAGCCAGCTTCTATAGAGGTGCTGTGAGGGCTATGTGGAGTGGAGGCAGAGTATCTGATGTCTTCACGGGTGAATTCTGGCATTTGTCAGGGATGTGTTCCGGCTCCTAGTCTGCTCAATGCTTGCATGAACTTGGTGTTGGGTAGAGTCATGAAGTCCAGGGACTTGGGTGCATCTGTCAGAGAGGAAAGCACCTGAGGACCTGAGTGAGGAGTCAGAGTGTCTGGGTTTGCAATTGTCCTGGATCAAGACTAAGATCCAGGCTCTCAATGACTTCCTGGACGGCAGTGAAGTTCATGTCTGGGTCCTCCACATTTGAGATAGAGAGACACCTGGGAAGAGCTTATTGAGTCATGAGGTCACTGGACAGATGTGTTTGGAGATACCAATACCTTTGCAGGAGAAAGAAGGGCCAGATCTTTAGGGTCCTGGTGCTTCTTGTCGTACTGTATGGTTGTGAGACTTGGGTGCTAAACGGTGATCTAAGGTGACGACTGGACATCTTTGCCACTGGGTCTCTTCGGAGGATCCTTGGGTATAGTTGGAATGACTTTGTGTCAAACGAACGGTTACTTAGAGAGATGATGAGGTGTACAACTTGCACTGTGAGAAAATGTCAGCTGTGACATTTTGGTCATGTGACGCCATTCTCTGAGCATGATCCAACACATAGGTGCCTCAGTGTTGAGGACCCCGAGAAGTGGAAAGGCCAAAGGGATGCCCACATTTAACCTGGTTGCGACAAATAGATGGCTCCTGTACTTTCAGGAGGTGGGGATGTACTGGTGGTCTGTCTGGGTGGTTGCCATCCAGGACCTAGGGCGGCGTGATGATGCGGCACTCGCACACACTCCCAGACCTGACGACCTGTAAATAATAATTACTCTATAATGAAGGTACTTGCTCATTGCAGCCCCAATGAATAGCACGCGATCCCATTCTTTATCAAACTTAACCTTCCTTAAGTGAGGATAAAAATGTTTCCTTTTCTCCTACATGTAGTGCCGGTTTTCTTCCTTTTTGTATCCCGTAATCTCCTCCATACTGTTTCTGAAATCTGACCCACTGTTGTCCTCACAGAAATCACATCTGAAGCTGAGGAACTCTGCTCGAAACCTCAAGATGAGCCGAAAAGTCCAACCTCAGAGGCTGTACCTTGTAACACATTCTCCACGGATCAGGTAGAGCATAACCTCGACCTTTTCTCTGCTTTTGGATGAGAGAGTATGATTTTCCGACTGAGTAGATTTACTCTTGTACGTTTCTATGTGTGTGTGTGGTGGTGGTGTGCACAGCTAACCTAAAAGTTAGCTGCAATAACTGCTAATCCGCTAACTTATCATTAACTGTGATAACGATAAACTGCTAAAACCTTTAGCCGCTAACTTTTATCATATGAATTTAGCTTTGGCTTGGGTTTTTTTTTTTTTGGCTCTTAAACCCTGAAAAACAGACCTAAAAAGCTGAAAATCTTTATATGTTTAACATGCCAAGATCAGATGATAATCAAGATGTACATAAATAATGAAATAAACAAATTAAAGTAAACAGTAGTTTACATTCAATGCACAGTTTAGTCACAGTACAGAAAGTATGAAACGAATAAGAAATATGAAGAAATAAAATTACACATGGAAAATAATTTTAATCTAAGTAATGCATTTACTCTGGCTTGACCTCCTGCTCCTCCGTCTCCTCGAGGTGACGCTTGTTGCCTTCGCGCGATGTCGATTTTGCTTAATCTCCAACAGGAACAAACATGTATGATTTTTAAGGTTTGCAAACGTTTTTCACCGTTAAACTTTATTCAAAAAAATGTTAGCTGACTTGGAGTTAGCGGAACTAAATTTAGTGGAAGCTAATTGTTTGCTAAAGGCGTAATCTCACGTAGGCGTTTGGGCCAACGTAGACGAACGTATTTGCAAACGTCGGTGCCCGCTAGCCACCGTTAGCATCCGCTAGCTGCTGCTGGGCTCCGCCGATGAATGTCGACCGCGTCCAAAGATTTTCAACATGTTTAAGATTCCGCGGCTTTTGCCGACATATCTCTGACTACGTTGGAGACCGTTAGAGAAAGTTAATCTCCGCTACGACCAAGTTCCCTCTGTTAGCATCCACTAGCCTCCGCTAGCCGAAGTTACTGGTGCGATTGCACACGCTGGCTAACGTTTGGCTGCTGCTTCGCCCTGCCTGCTCAGAATCACTGGACAGTGGTGTGTTGAACCCCCTCTCCTGCACTTTGCCACGTTGGCAAAAGTCCCGCTTGTTCTAATGGAGCGCTGGCTAACGCCCGCCTCCGCTAGCACCATGTTGTGGAACGCCGCGCTGTGTTTGAGGTTCGCTAACAAACTCCGGTAACGTGAACTTTGCTGACGTTTGGCCAATTTTTCTCGACTTTGCCCTGCTTTCACCAAACACTGGGGTAAACGTCATAGTGTGATTGGGCCTTAATGGTTTTTGAAGTTAGCTGGAAAGCTAACCCGCTAATTTATCTGTTAGCTGATTAGCTGACCTGTGCCTACTACTGGTAGAAAGTAATTCAGATTGAAAATTTAAGTACTAACCCTCTTCTCCGGTTGCTTTTAAGATGATTACTGTAAACCCAGACGGTACTTTGGAAGAATTCGCTCCGACGAGCTCCAGACATGATTGTGACTTGATAACTATGAGGTTATGTGTTGTGTAAATGTTTGATTGTGAATAACAGTTGCCTCAGAAAAATGGAATGTGGCCTGATCAGGTTGTTAAGCCTCCGTCTGCTGGTTGTGCTGCATGCGATTTAAAAATACAGCAGACGTGTTCCTCATAAGCGTGAGAGCTGCTACTGAATAATAAGTCTGTAGAGACAAATGATGAACAGCTTTCAGCTACAGTGTGCGTTCAAGTGATTTAAAACTGAAGGAAATTACAGTTTACACCCAGTGTTTTTGCTACACGTTTCTGGATCAGACCAGCAGGAAAAAAAAGTGTGAATGTAATGCAATGCTACAAATGTGTCAGAGGACAGTTTGTACAAATACCTCGACCTGGTTTTGTGCTGTGCAGGTAAAAGACAACAGGCCGGTGCGTCCAAAGTCGGCAATGCTGCCGGACAAAGACTGCAGCCTGTCAGAGCTCTTGAGCCAAGTGGATTCTGGGATTTCTCGCAGCTTTGACCGTGTGAAGGAGGATAGCTGTCACAGCAAAGACCACACGTCCAAGAGGCTGTCTGGCATCTCCTCTGCAGATTCAGCCTTCTCCTCCCAAGACTCGATTACTCTTTCCTTTGAGAAAGAAAGCACATGTGGTAAGAACAGGTTTTCATTCCTACAACTTCAACTACTCATATAAAGAATACAGCGCAATGGAAAGTATTTTCCCCCTCTTGATCTTTTTGTGTTTTACAGAGTTTAATAAAAAATTTAACATAAAACAAAGGCAGCCTGAGTCAACACAAAGTGTAGTTTTGTCCAATACATCCAAAATGTCAAGTAGAGGAGCGCTTCCTGGACTCAAAAAGTTTATTTGTTTGATGTGCTCTTTGGACAGGAAACCATAAATACAACCAGGAAAAACTTCAAGGCACTCTCATTTCATCATACCCGATGAAGGTATGATGCCGAAACGAAAGGCTTTTTAATTTGTATGAAATGAGAGTGCCTTGGAGTTTTTCCTGGTTGTACATCCAAAACATATTTGCCTCTTAGTTATTAAATCGACAAATCTACCAAAAATGCATTGATAACTGGATTCAGCTGGTTTAGGTACGCCTAGGACTGGTTACTGCCAGCCCTGTTTAATTAAATCATCACTTAAATAGAACCGTTTCAGCAGCATGAAGTTGGCTGAAAGGTCTCACCCAATAGTACAGTATGTCAAAGCCAAACAGAATTCCAGAAGAGATTAATAAGAGGATGATTGAAACGCATCAGTCTGGGAAGGGTTAGAAAGCTATTTCGAAGAGTTGAGGACTCCAAAGAAAACACAGAGTGAGGAATTATATCTAAATGGAGAAAATCTGGCACAACGGAGAACCTTCCCAGAAATGGCTGGCCTTCAAAGATTCCTACAAGACCACAGCAATGATTTATCTAGGAAGCGACAAAAGAGCAGAGGCCAGTGTCCAAGGAATTACGGGCCTCTTTCTCTTTTACTAAAGGTCACTAATCATGGCTCCAGTATCAGAAAGAATTACATACATGAGAAAGTGGTGAAGTGAAGCTCATTGCTAACCAAGAAGAATATTAAAGTTTGCCTGCTTTTTGCAGAAACACATCTTTATGACCCTTAAACTTTTTTTGGAAGAACTTTCTATGGACTCGTGAGTCAAAAGTGGAACTACTGGGGAAAACATGGGTCCTGTTACATCTGCATTCCAAAAAAAGAACATCATGCTGACATGGTCAAGCATGGTCAAGCCAATGATCTAAGGCCGGTATCTCAATGAGAGACGACTTTTTGACGACTGTGACAACTGCATGTTTAGACGACTGCTAGACAAATTTGGCCAAGTTTTTGGCAACATTGGGGCAACATATTTGCCACTTTTTGACGACTGTTTAACGAATCAGACGATCGCGGGGCATCTTGTTGAAGAATATTTGAATGTTCGCTAAGTGGCTGTATGTCTGTTTCTGTTGTTGCCCAAACGCTGCTGTCAATCACTGTTAGCTGGAGGTTAATCCATTCGTGTATTTGGTTTTTGTCACTGTCAAACAAATCTCTAAAGCCGGTATCTCACTGGGCTTGCGACCGATTGGCGACTGGGACGAATGGCCTTTCGTCTAATTTGGCTCTTGGTCTCAATGTAGTCTGAAATTATTCTCTAAGCAGTCAAAATCAGTATCCCCATTAGCTAATTAGTTGCTCGCCTCGATTTCATTCGCCTGCGACTTTGAAAATATTCAAAACCCTGGTGGCGAATGAACGACTGCTTATTGTCGCTAACTTGTCTCTAACTATTCGCTAACTAGTGTTTTTACTTGCCAAGGAGTCTTCAATAGACCACTACCAAGTCGTTCTGTTTCAGTCGCCCAGTTCACTTAATTTGCTACAAGGTCAGATCATGGTCGAAATGCAGTCGGCGGTCGTTAGTGAATAATTAATGAAATGAGGACAACAAAGGTACGGCCGCTTAGCAAATATTCATCAAATATTCTTCAACAAGATGCCCAGCAGTCGTCTTATTGGTTAAACGGTCGCCCCAATGTAACCAAAAAGTGGCCAAATTCATCTAGCAGTCATCTAAAAAGTCAGTCGTCACAGTCACCAAATAGTCGTCTCTCAATGAGATACCAGCCTAAGGATCATGGATATGCAGAGGACACTTGATGTTGTGGGGCATGTATGTGGTGAATGCGCTGAAATAAATTTTTATTCTATCAACTGTCTAGATTCTGCTGAGGTCCATAAGCGTAAGCTGTGTGATGCCATCAGGACCAAGGACACTGCTAAGCTAATGAAGATCCTCCAGCCTCAGGATGTCGATCTTGTCCTTGAAGGAGGAGACAGCCTGCTCCATTATGCCATCACTTTGGCCAACGAGGAGGCTGTCAAGTTTCTTCTTCTGAACAACGCCAATCCCAACTTTGCCAACAACCGTGGCTCTACCCCCCTGCACTTGGCCACTGAGAAGCACCTGAAGCCCCTGGCAGAACTTCTTCTTGGTCGACGCAGCACCAACGTTAATGCCAAGGATGAAGACCAGTATACCGCCCTGCACTGGGCTGCCCAGAACGGTGATGAGGCCATTGCACGCCTGCTCCTGGATCGAGCGGCAGCCATCAATGAAACCGATGGCCAGGGACGCACACCAGCTCATGTTGCCGCCCAGCACGGCCAAGAGCATGTAATCCGGGTGCTGCTGAGCCGTGGGGCTGATGTTCGAGTCAAGGGGATGGACAATTGGACGGCTCTCCATTTGGCGGCGTGGCAAGGGAATCTGGGCATCGTCAAGCTGCTGGTAAAACAGGCTGGTGCTGATGTGGATGGACAAACGACAGACGGCCGCACACCACTGCATCTGGCATCTCAGAGGGGGCAGTATCGAGTGGCACGTATTCTGATTGAATTAGGGGCGGATGTTCACAGGATGTCTGCCGGATTGAACACGCCTCTGCATGTGGCGGCAGATACAGGTCACACCAGTACCTCTCGCCTCCTGATCAAACACCAGGCAGATGTCCATGCCCAGAATGACCACGGACTCACTCCCCTTCACCTAGCATCCCAGAAAGGCCACCTGGCTACAGTCAAGATGTTAATGGAAGAGGGGGCAGACCCCTACAGAACAACCCAGGCTCTACAGACCCCCTGCCACCTGGCAGCAGAGAACGGACATGGTAAAGTGTTGAAAGAGCTGCGCCTACGCTGTCCTGAAGGTGGCGGTCTATCAGATGAGGAGAGGGTTGGCCCATTACACCGAGCAGTCCAGGCTGAACACTCAAAAGTCATGACTACGCTGCTCCCACAGGACTGCCAGGACTTAGTTACTGGGAGCACGGTGACACCGAGTGCTAAAACCCCCCTCCCGCCTGTGGCCAGGCAGCTCCCGAGGAAAATCGTCATTCTCAAACTGACTGAGCACAAAGACTGTCCACAGTCTACCAGCTCACAGTGTGCCTCGGCGCCTTGTTGAGACACTGCCAAAATTGTACAGAACTGCATTTGGCCATTTTCAGTGCCTCAATGAAGCCTCTGCGCTTGGGAAGGGATGGTTGTTCCAATTTTTGACAATTTTGAAGACTTCAAGAGCCTTTCAACACAGTAGGTACTTTAAAATGGTTCACAAAGCTTTGATGTAAATATGGACTCTGTAAATAGAAAATATAGAGAATGTTATCCTTGGTTGAGTTGAAATTAGACTTTGTTTACTTTTTTTATACTTAACAAGCACCTTTTTGTTTTGTTTTTTTACTTAACAAGCACAGTTTGATTGTCAGAAATGTGACTGGGACACCGTCACCTTTGGGGACTTTTTTTTTTTTTAGTGTACCACAGTGTGGCCGGTGTGCCTGTAAATTATATTTATTAGAAAATACATTTTGGTCACAAAAACGAGCCTTCGGTGAATTCA
Source organism: Chatrabus melanurus (assembly GCA_900302635.1). NCBI lineage: Eukaryota > Metazoa > Chordata > Actinopteri > Batrachoidiformes > Batrachoididae > Chatrabus > Chatrabus melanurus. The sequence continues at coordinate 11,236 of OMMV01181693.1, forward strand.
GGTGATCATCAGAGCCAGTTGATTAAAGAGACGCTTAATGTTCAGTGTTCTGTACCTGTTACATATCAGTGCTGTTTTCGCCGTTAAAAAACACTTTTAGAAAAATAAAAAAAACATTTTATTAAGTTGTGCCAACGTGTATAAGCTGGAAATTAATCAGGAAACATTGTATTTACAAGACTTGCATGGATGAGATTTGAGCAAAATAAGCAAAGTAAAATATTTAGCTACCATCTAGCAATGTGATACCATTAAAATGTTGTCAAAATACTGCTGAAGTATTCAATTTTACACATAGTGATGATGTAACAATTTTTTTCTAAATGCTGCTGTAAATTCAGTATCAATAAATTACATGAAAATAATGTTTGTTCATATTACTCATTCCTTACAAAGAGCACTAATTGAATGTCACACATACACTATTCCTTCATTTAAGCGCATAACGTAGACCTAATTAGCGCACATGGGGTCTTTGTGGGGCCTCTGGGGGGTCCCTGGTGCTATTTCCAGCATCCGGGACCATTTCTGGATCAAAACACTCCACCCAGATTGCCCGGATTCGCGCCATTCACATCAATAGTTGGCATCAAAACATAATCTTAACGGACAGGAATCTACCTTTTGCGGTGTTTTACTTCAGTTTCAGAAGACTTGGGAGAGTTCCTCAGCCATTGCTGAGTCGATGTTGTAAATCTTTAAGGTTTCATTGGGCGCATGAAGCCTTGCTTCATTTCCTGTGTCAAAAACGAGGCCTGCACGCACATCCCAGAAACCGTGCGCTTAAAAGAATGTTTTCTTAGTACCCTATGTTCAATAAAAACAATTTATTTAGCGCACAGTGCATTTAAACGAAGGAATACGGCACATAAGAAAACAAATAACGTGAGCAGTATCTCACCCACTTCAGACAGGTAGCTCAGTGGGATAAGGAGTTGGACTACCCATATGTAGACCTGTGTTCAATTCCCAGTCATACTACCGGTCTGTGTCCTTGGACAAGACCCTTCATTTGCATTGTCCCAGTCAACCCAACTGTACTGGCCTTGGCTGGGAAAGGGAAAGCAACCTGTGATGGACTGGTGTCCCATCCAGGGGGAGTTCTAGACTCTCATCCGCTTCATGCTGCAGAATCTGGGGATCAGCACTGGAACTAATGGGCCTCGGGATCTATATGGGACTTTTTCTTCTATGTTTAAACAGATATTCTCTCAAAAAGGACAGATGTGCATGTTTTACGTCTTTTTAAAAAAAAATTTAAATCATTTCTTCTAAAGCCTGTTTAATTTTACACTGGTAACTGGAATAAATACTTTATTGGCATTCAGATGTTTAAGAAAGAACCCAAAGTTGGGGTGCAATGTTGGCCTGGTTGTTTTAGGGGCTTACCACAGCTTGTGGTCTGTGGTGTGTCTGGTTCTATTCCTGAGTTGACACACCTTTGTCACATGTCTCGCCCCATTTCCTGTCCCTCTAAACTGTTATTTGATAGTAATACCAAAAAAAAACAACACAAAGTTTGGATATTCAAACTGGTTGTTGTTGTCAGGTGTCGGAGAACTAAATCCATGATTATTTTTAGTCCCTCACCAGACTGGATCTTCCAATGACAAGTCGATGGCGACGCTGTACACCTTTCCTTGTGTCATAGAGGCCATAACTTTGAATTTCATATGGCATTTATGTCTGTCACCGGGATGAAACCGGATCTCCTCCATGTAGCCTTCACAAAAGAACTTGTACATTTTTGTGACTTTGTATGCACGAACCGGTAGTCCATCAAAAGTTTTGTGTTCCTCACTAAATATTGCCTTATTGTTCCGATTGTCACATCTGGGTTATCCATAAGTTCAGTCATATCGGTGTAGCTTACGCGGAGCAAACCTGTCCGACTGCTCACTTTAACACTTTCCACCCCAAGGCGCTCCACGCGAGCGTCTTCTGGAGTGCTTAACATGCGTGCGCCAAACAATCCGACATCGGTCTATTGCTTGACTAACAGTTCATTTTAAGGTCAACATTGGGACAACAGGAGGGCTACAAATAACGAAGACATCCTCATTGAGGAGGTTCAGCTATTATGATCAAAGGTCAGCAATCAGGATCAAAGATGAGCGATCAGGATCAAAGGTCGGTGACCAGGATCACAGGTCAGCAACTGGAAACAGGTGAGCGATCAGGATCAAAGGTCGGTGATCTGGAGCAAAGATGAGTGATCAGGGTCAGGATCTAAGACCAGGATTACTGGTCAGCAATCACAAACCAAAGTGAATGATTAGGATCACTGGTCAGTAATCAGGATCAAACATGAGTGAGCAGGATCAAAGGTCTGCAATCAGGATCAAAGATCGGGATCACGGATTGGCAATCAGAATCAAAAGTGAGTGATTAGTATCAAACTTCAACAATTAGGATTAAAGCTGAGTGATCAGGATCAAAGGTAAGCAATTGGGATCAAAGAGGAGTGATCAGGGTCAAAGATCAGGATCAAGGGTCATT